>JAODAL010018701.1:0-74047 GCA_025379985.1 Phyllomedusa bahiana | reverse complement strand
TTTTGACTGCGATGTTTCGGATCCAACACGGATCCAAATCGGATCCAAACATGCCGTGTGAACGGCCCCTACCCATAAAGCTTTTATTGATGGGATCAATGTAGATGAAAAATTTTGTTGTCTTGGTAAAGGGTTTATGGAAAGGAGTGAGATCTACAGAAGACGAGGACTTAGTCAATCGGAGTCAAGTGCACCCAATCGCAGGTAATACAATAGACACAACCACAAGTATCAAATGGTAATCACAGAAATAGCAACTGTCCACATATAACAACTGCATAGACCAAACAACTTCTTTTTTGCATTTTATTCCTTATGTGTATGCATCATACAAACTTTAAAAGACACTTCAAATCTTCTTTATCAATCCTTCATTTAGAAAAAAAGCGGCATAAATAAAAAATTTGCTAAAATACCTTCATAACATGGTTTTTTCTCTCTTAGCGTAGAGAGGAGCAGCTCGGGCAACCGGCTGTTACACACACGGGTGCAACGTTTCGAGGGTAATCACTCCCCCTTTGTCAAGCTCCTCGCTACTCTAAGAGAGAAAAAAAAACATGTTATGAAGGTATTTTACCGAATTTGTATTTATTGCGCTGTTTTCTAAATGAAGGATTGATAAAGAAGATTTGAAGTGTCTTTTAAAGTTCGTATGATGCATATACTTAAGGAATAAATTGCAAAAAAGAAGTAGTTTGGTCTATACAGTTGTTATATATGGACAGTTGCCTGCATAGGACGTTGGAGGAGTCCTAATATTAATATAGACTGATTAGTGCATATATACAGAAAGAATAAGCGGATGTTGTTGTATATTAAATCACAGAAATGGCATCACTTTTACTTAAAACCTACATTTTAATAGATTAAGAATAAAAAAGTACACAAATTGGACCAAATACAGCTAAATAGCAACATATAGCGGGTTAGCCAAAATATGCCTAGGGAGTATGGACAGGTGCTCGTAAACTTGTCTGCAAAAAGGCCACCAAACCCCTTGTGACCATCGTATTTATACCTGTACCACACCCCATTCCTAAACCCCTCCCTTACCTCCTTCCTAAGGTTTGCTCCATCGAGCCCCTGACAGGTCGGCCTTCCCCTAGGCTCTACCCTACATGCGGTCTAACATTCTGCATACAAACAATAAGACCATGCCATCATGTTACTACATACAGTATGGAAGGACCTCGGACTGGTGGGATCAGCAATGCAGGAGTGGAGCAGAATCAATAAGCCTATAGCTAGCAATGAGTAAATGGGAAAATGTAATTTTACCAGATTATTCTACCTGATAATTTTACTTATAGATCATTCCCACTGAAATGTTACCATGGTTATATACATACATGCCAACTTTTGAAAGTGAGAAAGTGGGAGATTTGAATGGGCGGCGCGCTACATGCGCCGTCCCCCAAAAAATTGCATGACCACACCCATCTTGAAGGTGAGACACGCCCCCTTCAAGAAGCCACACCCACTAATTGTGTAATAGCTTTGGAAGAAAGCTAAATTAGGGTTTTGGCATCACCTAGCTTTCCTGGACTGTTGGATGGTCTATTCAGCATCCAGGAGAGCTGGGAGATACTACCAAACTATGCCACAATAGGTAGGTATCTCGGTGCCCTATTTGAACCCTGTAGCCAGGTAGTAGCCTCCTGTAGCCAGGTTGCCGCCCCTTTCTAGCCACGTAGATACACCCTACAGCCAGGTAGCTGTCCCCAATAGCAAGGCAGTGCCCCTTACAGTCAGGTAGTGCTTCTTGTAGCCGGGTAGCTGTCCCTTTATAGCTAGGTAACTGTCCCCACTAGCCAGGTAGTAGCCCCCTTATAGCCAGGTAACTGTTCCCACCAGCCAGGTAGTAGCCCCCTTATACCCAGGAAACTGTTCCCACTAGCCAGGTAGTAACCCCCTTATAGCCAGGTAACTGTTACCACTAGCCAGGTAGTAGCCCCCTTATAGCCAGGTAACTGTTCCCACTAGCCAGGTAGTAGCCCCCTTATAGCCAGGCAACTGTTCCCACTAGCCAGGTAACTGTTCACACTATCCAGGTAGTAGCCCCCTTATAGCCAGGTAACTGTTCCCACTAGCCAGGTAGTAGCCCCCTTATAGCCAGGTAACTGGGGGCGTGCAATACAAGGCTGCTGGGGACGAGGCTGCGGCCGGCTCTCAGGAGATGTCACTCAGTATGGGCGCACTCAAGAGCCTGATGACGAAGAGAAGGGGACGATGGGAGCACCAACAGGGAGAGACGCTCTCATCGCTGCTCGGTGAGGAGGAGGAGGGGAGGGGAGTGGGAGGGGAATGAGGGGGAGTGCAGCGGGCACAGAGACTGTAAGGCCTCGTTCACACGGCTTATTTCGCCGCGGATTTGCCGACGGTTTGACGATCGTCAATCCGTCGGCAAATCAGTCAGAAATAAGTAACAGCCCATTTTCTATTGTTTTTCAATAGAAAATGCGGCTCGTCGTTCACACGACGCGTATTTCCGTGCCGGATTGCCGCCGCGGATTGACGACGGCAATCCGGACGGAAAAACAATTCACATGTCAATTATTTACGGACGGATTCACCACCTACAATGAATGGAGATGGTGAATCCGTCGGGAAATCAGTTACAAATACGTGCCACACTTAGTGGCACTTATTTGCAACTGATTTTCAACTGATTTCGGAACGGATTTATGATCGGCAATCCGATATAAATACGTTCTGAAATAAGCCGTGTGAACGAGGCCTTACACACCGGCAGGCCAGAGATAGTGGAGATAGCTCACACTGTAGGCAGCAGTACCGGACGCTGGGAGGTGCAGATCACAACTGCTGTCAGACACATGCTATCAGATAGCACCTCCCATCGTCTGGTACAGCTGCTTCCAGTGTGAGTTGCGTCCGGACAATAATGTACTATAAGAAAAGGGCTGACCTGGCAGCATTAATGTATTATTCACTTTTGCACTTCATGAGTATGCTGTCAGGTGCCTCTGACCCTCCACCAGCCACAGATCACAGTCATACTTATGAGCAGGACCTCCTGTGTGCGCTGCCCGGCGGGAGATTTTGCTGACTAGTGTACAGGAGTACTCTACAAAGAGTTACAAAAGTTTAATAGTGTTAATAATTCCACTATTTTTCTGTGTTAAATCTATTTCACCCCTGTGCTAGCAGCTGCTGCACATGTCTGAAAAATTATTTAGTCATGCTGCCTTGTAGACATATAACATCAGTCACAGTCACTCAGATCTAGTGGCGGAAATTGTCACGGCAACCAGACTGCGAGGGGGGAGTAGAAGGTTATAAAAGACAGGACGATTTGTTATGTGAATTTACAGTCTTTGATCTACCAATTTGGGTTGTCATTGTC
Organism: Phyllomedusa bahiana; assembly: GCA_025379985.1. NCBI lineage: Eukaryota > Metazoa > Chordata > Amphibia > Anura > Hylidae > Phyllomedusa > Phyllomedusa bahiana. The sequence goes on along the minus strand of JAODAL010018701.1, from coordinate 70,683 downwards.
CTCTGCCTAGTCAGCTAGTCAGGGATACGGTCCATTATGCCATCCTAACATGAGCAGTACTGCACCTGTGCACAGGTTTCAACTTTAACCCTTTTGTTCCCTGGCCGCATGGGAGAGGAATAGAAAGAGAGGAAGATTTCAACTGAAGAAGGAAGTTTCAGCTTGGCTATGCAGGACCCCAACCTCATGACCTTCAGGACCCAGTTAGCCTTTGGCCTGGCCCAATACCCCAATTTGTGAAGATATCCCAGATGGCTCATCTGGAAAGCAATTTAATGCATGGGGCTTTATTTGATAGGGAATCACTGTTCCTCCACAAGTCTACTAAGTGGCTTAGACTTGCTGCGAAGATAAATGTATTTGAATGTAATCCTCGCCTGTGAGTGTAACATCTTGCCTGGTTGAGTAAAGGAGGTCTTTTCTGATTTAAAGCGTGAACCCATTGTCCCCTGCCTGTCATTCTGTACCACACATCAAGGGCACCTCAAATGCCACCATCACAGGCAGTTGAGGGAGAGAACAACTACAGAGTGTTCCCCGGAGGAAATATTACCACCATCAACTAATTGCCATAGGCAAACTTAAACTCTATCACCTCTCAATCTATAAAACACTAAAACGTAACTTTTATTATGTATACCACTTAACCTCAATGCACACTATTTAAAAACCTGATTTCTAACCTCTCAATATATCCCTTTCTAATTGTGAAGGAATAACTCCTTTTCTATTGTCCAGTCTGGTGGAGCACCACCCACTAACAAGGGAAACCCTTATACATACAGTAATTTATTAACTTCAAAGAGTCTTACTTGGACAATCATCCCTAATATCATGGACGTACAACATATAAGGTTTCTGTGAAACCCTCTGCAGCGGAAAACGCAGTAATGAGAGCCACAAAATCACAAATTAAAATGTCATGCCAGACCTCCCCAACATGTTTCACCAGCTAAACTGGCTTCATCAGGGGACAGAGGTTCGGTCACATGTGGTCTAGCTCATTTCCTTTTATATCATCTTAGATACACACCCTATTCAGGTGCTCACTATTTAACCACCAGAGATTCAACAATACCCATTTGTCCCTTTTTACTCTCCTGCATGCATACTGAAGCTATTCACTGCTGCTGCTACTGTGTTCTTATGAACAAATTCACCATCTCCATGGCGGGCTTTCGCCCTCACTTACCATGCCGCCCGCGCCCGCGCACTGTACCAATGGGCTTTACTGCCCTATCTGTGATGGACTTCCGTCCAGCTTCTCTCACATTATTGCGTCTGCGCGGCTCACCTAGAACAAACTAAGCGAGATAGATATTACATTTTACAGCACACAGCTAAACTTTATCCCTTCCCATGAACCTTCTCTCCACTATGTCGAATATCGCAATAATAAAGAGAGACGCAGGAGGAGCGATCTCCTCCTGCGTCTCTGTCGGCGGCAGCAACAGCACGGATCGCGCGATCCATGCAGCTCCTGCCTTCTAACAGACAGCACGGAGGGCAGAGAATGCCTTCCGGGTTGTCTGTGACGTCAAGATGCCCGGCCGTGTCCTGTGGGCATGGCCCGGCATCGTGACTGACAGTTGCCATAGGAACCAGTGCACAGCAACAAGCTGTGTAGTGATTCCTATTGAATGAGGGATCTGAAGATCTCTGATTCAAATCCCCTGTGGGGAAAAGTAAAAAAAAAATGTGAAAAAGTAAAAAAAGTGAAAAACAAGTAAAACACAAACACGAAAAATAAAATAAAAACACGTACACCGCCCTTTTCCCCTTTACAAACGCCAATCGCCCCAAAAAAGATCAAAAATAAATAAAGTACCCATATTTGGTATCGCCGCGTGTGTAACGACCTGCCCTATAAATCTGTCATGCTAATAAACCCGTACGCTGAACGCCGTAAAAAAAAACAAAAAAAAACAATCACATTATTAAGATTTTTGTTCATCCCGCAGCACATAAAATGGAATAAAAAACGACCAAAAACTCCTATAAACGCCAAATTTGTAACAATTAAAACGTCAGTTCATCCCGCAAAAAAAAATCCTTACACAATTCTGTATACGGAAAAATAAAAAGTGTATGGCTCTCAGAAGACAGCGATGCATAAATATTGTTTTACACAGTAAAAACACTGTTTTTTTTTTTTTAAAGTGCTTCAACATAAAAAAAACTATATAAACAGGATATCGCCGTAATCGTATCAACCCAAAGAGTAAAGCTAACTTATCACAGATACTGCACGGTGAGTGCTGTTAAAAATAAAAATAAAAAACACTACTAGGATTTCAGTATTTTCTGCACTCTGCCTTCCAAGAAATGGATTTAAAAGCAATCAAAAAGCCTTGTCCCCCCAAAAATGATACTAATAAAATCATCAACTCATCCCGCAAAAAAAAGCCCCTATACAGCTCCAAACACAGAAAAATTAAAAAGTTATGGCTCTCAGACTATATGAACAAAATGTCATAATGGTACCAATAAAAACATCAACTCATCCCGCAAAACCAAGCCCATAATCAGCTCTGCACACAGCAAAATAAAAAAGTTATGGCTGTCAGGATAGGACAACTTAAAAACGCAATTTTTTATAGGCATATTTCTATTGTGTAAAAGTAATAAAACAGAAAAAACTACATAAATTCCATATCATTGTAATTGTACCGACCTCCATAGCAAAGTTATCCTGACATTTACACTGCACGGCGAATGCTGTAAAATTGAAACCCAAAAAACAATTGCGGAACTGCGTTTTTTCCCCCCATTTTCATGGCCCAATGCTAAAAAAAACTATGGAACACCTGTGCATCCAAAATGCACAGTACACCCCTAGATGAGATCCCTGATGGGTGTTGAATCCAAAGTGGGGTGACTTCTGGAAGGTTTCACCTGTTCTCCTACTTTGGGGGCTTTGCAAATGCGACATGGCCCCACCAAAATCTGCGTTCCAAAAGCCAAATAGCGCTCCCTCCCTTGTACGCCCTGCCATGCGCCCAAACAGCAGTTTATACCCACATGTAGGGTATTGCCGAACCTGGAAGAAATTGCTTAACAAAAATTTGGGGTTCTTTTTTTCCAGGATTCCTTGTAAATATGAAACATTTTGAGCTAAAATTGCAGATGATTGGAAAATAATCACAGCCTAATGCTAAAAAAAAATTGTTAATCACCTGTGGGTTCGATATACTCACTGAACCCCTGGATATATTCCGTAAGGGCTGTAGTTTCCAATATGGGGTCTTTTTAGGGGTGTTAATTAAGTTTTAGCACCTTAGGGTGTCCTCAAACCTGAAATGGCGCCTAAATAAAATTGTATTGAAAATGACACCCCAGAGTCCAGTAGGTGCTCCTCCTATTCTGGGGCTTATGGTTGAGCCAAATAATGCACATGGGGCACATATGGAATATCTCTAAAAACGGCAGACCTGGGGGAATTGATATGACGTTGCATTTACCTAGTCACATTTACCGTATTCCAGTGAATAATGGATAAATATTGAAAATCTGCAAAAATAGTGAAATTTTGAAATTTCACCTCCACTTTGCTTTACTTTCTGTTAAATACCTAAAGGGTTATCAAACTTCCAAAACACGGTTGTAAATACTTTAGGGGTCTAGTTTCTTAGATGGAGTCATTTATGGGGGCATCTAACATGTACGCCCCTCAAAGCCACGTCAAAACTGGACTGGTCCCTAAAATAATGTATATTGCAAATTTTCTTGAAAATAGGAGAAATTACTACTAAGTTTCTAAGCCCTCTAATGTCGTAAAGAAAAAAAAAACATTTAAAAAATGATGCCAACTTATAGTGGACATATGGTAGATGCTAGTTATAAACTATTTTGTGGTGAATAATTATCTGTTTTGCACGCAGAAATTTTGGAACTTTCAAAATGACAAATTTTTCAAAATTTTCATGAAATTTTGATATTTTTCACAAACAAACAATCCGTATGGATCAAAATTTCTTACTAACTTAAAGCACAATGTGTCACGAGAAAACAATCTCTGAATCACATGGATAGGTAAAAGTGTGAAAAAGTTATTCTCACATAAAGTGACACATGCCAGATTTCAAAAATAGGGCTGTGTCAGAGAGGCCAAAACTGGCTGGGTAATTAAGGGGTTAAATAGTGTGCATTGAGGTTAAGTGGTATAAATAATAAAAGTTACGTTTTAGTGTTTTATAGATTAAAAAGGTGATAGAGTTTAAGTTTGCCTATGGCAAAATAGTAAATATACTAATCAATGTGTAAGGCGCATTGTTCGTAAGACTCATCACTTACTAATGTGCCTAAAATGAGGGGGCATTTTGGGGGTGTTCTGGGGGCGTCGTACAACACTCGTAATATTAGACACATATATGAATGTGGTTCGGCAAAACTAGACGCATTACTGCTTGAACATGCAGACCTATCTCAATGTGATCTGCCTGAGGAGTCAAAGTGGAGCTCAATTTGCCATTGGGGCAAAAAATGTCCCTTATTTCTCAACTTACACCAGTACAATAATAAAAGCTAATTTCTGATAATTATCAAACTATATAAAATTAACCCCTTCCTGACGGACGGTCATAATAATATGGCTCTAATTTTTTTTCCTACTCACCTTCTGAAAGCCATAACTTTTTAGTTTTTCCACCTACATAGACACATGAGGGTATTTATTTTGCGGGACAAGATGTACTTTCTTATGGTTTTATTAATATTACTATAGAATATACTGGGGAACGGCAAAATAATTCTAAGTGGGGCAAAATGTGAAAAAAAAGTACTTGCGCCATGTTTGCGGGAGTTTTTTTTAATAGAGTTTATTCTTCGGTAAAATTGATGTGTTATCTGTATTTTACAGGTTGATACGCATCCAGCAATACCAAACATGTATGGTTTCCGTTATGTTTTGGTACTGTAAAAAAATTCCAAACATTTGCTATTCTTGAAATTTGCGCCGTGGCGCCATTTTGTGTGACCAATAACTTTTTTTGTAATAACACCTAAGGACGTCTGTGAGGATGCATTTTCTGCGGGATGAAGTGTACTTTTTATTGCTAGCAGTTTGGAACGCATGCGACTTTTTTGATCACTTTTATTCCAATTTTTATAGGACATAAAATGACCAAAAAACGCAATTTTGACGTTTGGAATTTTTTTTTTTTCTAGGGGTGTTCAGCGCACAGGATAAATGATGTTATTTTTTTAGATCAAATTTTTTGGGAGCAGCAATACCAAATATTGAAAACTTTTTTATTATTTTATGTTTTTATTTTAAAAGGGGGAAAAGGGTTTTTTGAATTTTTTAATATTTTTTTTTGTACTTTAAAACTCTATTTTTTTTTAAACTTTAACATTGAGTCCCCCCTAGGGTTTTTCCACCACTAGGGGACATGATCGTTAATACACCTAATGCATTGACAGAAAATGCATTGGGCCCTGTACCAAATGGTGGTTTCCCCATTCTGCCTATGGCCCGGAAGTGGGGAAATTAAAAACATGGCAGCTTTTAAAAGCCCCACAAGGCTTCCTGCGCCATGTTAGTGATTGGGACTGAGCGATCCACCGCTGATGTCCCGATGGGACTGAAAACGGTTGCCGGCACGTTTTTCATTCATTTAGATGCCACGGCCATCGTTGCAGCAAGCGGGCGCCGCCGCCCCCCTTTTTTTTTTCCTCCTCCCCGCAGGGGAACCGGGGGGTGTTAGCGCAATTAAACCGTAACCCCCGGCGGCTGTGAAATGGGATCGCGCCGTGATTCATTTAAAAACCGCTTAAGGCGCAAACTCCAATACGTCATAGGTTGGTAAGGGGTTTAAATTATTAAAATGAAATAAAAAGTTTTATATATAAAATTAATAAAAATTATAATATCCCAAAAATATAAAAATATCTCCTAAAAAAAGATTTAAAATGAATAAAATCTAAAATAATTTTACATTAAAATAACCACTGATGATGTTTTCAGATTTTTAATTTTTTTTTTTTACTCTTAAATTTGAAATGATTTTTGCTGCCCCCTCACCCTTTATTTACAAAACAGCAAGCCACACAGCACGGTATTGTGGGACCTGTGGGTCCTCCAAGCAGGATCACTCCCATAGTTTCTTTCAAATGACATGCTATTCTAATGATTTTTTTTATTTCCGCCTATCTATACCTTTATACATGTTTGTGCTTACTGTGGCCCCAAGTTCCCTAAAGCACCAAAAAAAAAAAAGGGCAAAAAAGAAAAAAAAAAAAAAAAAAAAAACCCACAAAAAGCACTTTCTAATTCAGTCATTTCCCACATTGAAAAAAAGGTGAGAAAATGAACTTGGATCCGCCTAGTTCCTAATTTTCCCTCGAGCTCTAGAAACCAATAAAGTCAGAGCAACCAATCAGAGTTCCCTTTTTTTCTTCTGCGCTGGGGAAAAAGAAACCAACCTGATGGTTGCTATGGTCTTTTCAAACACAAAAAATGGGGGGCGCATAGCAACCAATCGGTTGAGCTTTCATGTTCCCAGAGCAGTGAAGAAATTGAAAACTGAGCTCTGATTGGCTTCTCTAGTTTGATTGGTTCTAGAGCCTGATTGGGTTTCTTGGGAAAAAAGATCTGTTTTTGTAGACATTTTTACTCATAAGGCCCAATGGGTTTGGGGGGTGGAGGCATAAATGTGAATTGATGAATTCAAAAACGATGAATATATTAAGAAAGTGATTTTTAACCCCCTTCCCAAAAACGGTCATAATAATATGGCTTAATTTGTTTTTCCCCCTTCCCTTCTGAAAGCCCCAACTTTTTATTTTTCTACCTACATGACACATGAGGGCTTTTATTTTCGGGGCAAAATGGCTTTTTTAATGATTCATTATTTACCATGAATTACTGGGGAACCCAAAAAAATCCAAGTGGGGCAAAAGTGAAAAAAAAATACTTTCACGATTTTTTTGGGTTTTTTTCTTTTTTTTGCCGTCAAACTTCAGTAAAAATGATTTTTCTCTGATTCTACAGTTAACCATCTGTCAATGCATTAGGGTGTACAAAGATGGCGGTTTCCCCACTTCCTGCCTGGGGCCAGAAGTGGGGAAATTGAAAACATGGCAGCGATGGAAGATGGAAGCCTTCACAAGGCTTCCAGCTGCCACGTTCAGTGATCAGGACACAGTGATCTCACTGCTGATGTCCCAATTGCAGTGAGGAACGGTGCACGGCACCATTTTTCATTGATGTAGTCACTGTGGCCATCTTTGTCCCCCTGCGCTGTAACCACTGGGTGTTAGCTGCAATTAGCCGATAACACCAGGTGGCTATGTAGCGAGATCAGGCTGCGATCCCGCTACAAAGCCGCTTACCAGCATCAGGAAGTACCCAAACATGAAGTGACAAGTGTCGTCTAGTAACGAAGATTTTACCAGAGTCACCATATTCCATCATTTACGCTTTAAATCATACAGATGAGTTAAAGGGGTAACTGCTCCAAATCACAATGTCATAGATGCTGTATAGTTTATTAACCAGGTGAGTTGGACGTCTGGACGGTGCAATGTTAGACTTTGTTCACACACAGCAGTTTTTCTTAAATCATTTTTAACCCCTTCTTGACACTGGACGTACCCATAAATCTAATGTGGGAAGGGGTTCCCGTAACTGGATGTATGGGTACATCCAAAACATTGTGTGGGCTCACAAGCAGAACTTGCAAAATTGGTGCATGGAACCAGCTGTATATTTTAGTTGGTGATAGGTTTAGCCAATTGAGAGTGATCAAACACCCTATCTGAACCAGTACGGGAGTGGAATTAATTTAGAAGCAGCTACAGACTGCTATCGCTCGTATAATGATCAAACACAAGTGAATCAATCGTGCTCAACCATATAAGCGCTCTGGAGCCCTGAGCACACAGAACTGAGCTTTATTTGCCAATACCAAGCTTTTATACATTTTGGGAGTTGCTCACTTCAGCATAAAGGTGAGAAAATATGTAACTATTGTCTTATCTCTCTTTGGTCAGAGCAAGTTACATCCAGTGTCTTGTTATCCGAATTGGTGTCCTGAAGTCAGCAAACACACCATGTCCCAGGTTTCCTTGAAGATTTTTGGGAAAATACACAGATTGTCCAATTCAGCAGAATTTCAGCGTTAAACTCTTTCCTGACTCCATCCTTTCCCAACAGTCCCCCTTTGAAACTCTTCATGCCGAGTCTGGGACCCTCCAATCCAAGGTGGGGATAGCTGAAGTTTTCTAGGTGTTGCCCGGGCCCGGGACGGATTGCCTGAGAATGATTTTTAGAAATCAATCATCCCCATAAATATTCCTCCAGCATCCTAAGAAAGAAGAGCCCTCCGCATACGAGTTTCAATCGGATCACAGATGGATTACATAAGAGAAATGAGAAAAATAAACAGGTTTCAGTTCCAGATCACTATAGTCACTCGTCAGTAACCTTCATATTGGTTCTTTTCACAATTCTCGCATAATTTTAACACTGCACACATAAACACTTTAAACACTACATATACTGCTAGTAAAAGAAGAAGAATTCGTTCCATATCCTCTTATACTTAGTATCATTAGTGGCTAAAGAGTTAAAACACTTATCCCATCCCATTATTTCTTTCGTTGTTACTGGGATAGCTAAGTATGGTATGCTGGCAGCAGTGAGAGGAGAGTGAGTGCATATCCAGCAATCAGTAAAGTTTAGGGTGTCTGCTGATGCTCTGTGATGTGAAATTTGCTTATTTTCATCTGGTTCATCGTTATTCAGCCTATTCCACCCCTCCGTTTTACTGAAGTACTAGTAGTTAGTAACACTTGAAAGGGACCTTCAAATTAAGTACTCAAAGCTCCTCGGACATGTTTCTTTAGCATTACATAATCTCCTGGTTGCAGATCATGTGTACCCTTGTCTGCATCCGGGTCTGGAATGGAAGAAAATACAAAGTTATGCAGCTTATTCAAATGTTTTTGCAAGGCCTGCACATATGAAGTCAGTGAATCACATTGCACTTTTGAATAAAATGGGTACCTCGGTCTGATTCAATTACTTCAGGGAGGCCATATCAATATAAGACTTCGGTCATTAATGTTTTTTTGTTGTTTTTTTGTTGTTTTTTTAAGCTACAGTGGCCTTTGATGTGGCTTTAGCAATGAGGTAGGCTTCGGGCCAACCTGAGAACACGTCTATGCAGTCTAATGCATACTCATAGGTCCCAACCTTTGGAAGCTGTATGTAGTCTTTCTGCACTCACTGAAAGGGATACAATGGTTTTGGGGTAAGCTTGACAGGGGTCTTAACCACCTGTCCAGGGTTATTTTCAAGACAAGTCTGGCAAGAGGAGCAGTACCTTGTGGCTGTAGTGGAAAAACCAGGAGCTATCCACTGTTTGTTGACTAATTCTATCATGGCATTCTTTCCCTAATGAGTGGGCAGGTGGCTAAGGTCGGCTATCATGGGAAAACAAGCTCGGGGGAGGCAGAGCCTCATCCCATCCCACCATAGCCCATCTTTTAGGCTGGCACCCTGCTTCACCCAGAGGTTCCTCTCTTGCCTTGAGGCCTGATTCTGCAATGTCTTCAGAGCCTCTGTGGTTGATTCAGGGGCACTGTTTCCTTGTGCAAGGGCTATGTGCTCTTGTCCCTGTCTGGCTGCCTCTTTAGCTGCCTGATCTGCCCTCTCATTCCCAGGTGTGCTTGCTGCTGTGAGAAAATTCCTGGCCTTCCAGATGGGGCCAAAATCATGTGCCACTCAAAATGTATAGGCGAAGTCTATGTAAATATTCCCTTCCTTACCCTCTGCCATTGCAAGAGCCTCTGTGAGCGCAGTGAGTTCAGCTTCCTGGCTGAGACGTGAGGTGGCAATCGACCCGCCTTGGCTGTCTCATGTTGGGTCACAATGGCATACACTCTACAGAATTTGCCATTCTCCCCCATACTCTGTAGTGGATGATCCACAGCTGAATCAAGACCTGCTGTCTCCTGCTCAATTAGTTGGAGGCAGTCATGGTCAGTAGAGGTAACAGATAGCTCATCCTTATACCCCCTGTTGAATCCTGCTCCTCAATTGGGAGAAGAGTTGCTGGATTCAACCCAGTGCAACGACAAAAGGTAATATTGGGAGGCATCAGGAGGGCACACTGTAATCGCAATTATCTGACCATAGAAATGTGTTCTGGTTCGACCTGGTTCAAAATACCAGAAATATCATGTGGAGTGTATATGTCCAAGGGGTTGTCTAACACTATCTCTGAGCATTTATCCACTAATACCGCAAAAGCCGCTACGGCACGAACGCAAGACAGAGCTCTTTGCGCTACTGGATCAATTTTTGCAGAATAGTATGCTACCGGCCTATTCCTGAGTCCATGCTTCTGCATGAGAACTCCTGTAGCATGGCCTAACCTTTAAGTGAAGTAAAGGGTAAATGGTCGTTCATAATGAGGGAGGCCTAATTAGATTAGGGTTTTCTAAAATGGTGGCTGACACTGCCTTCCTGGGTGCCTTGGCTTCCTTTAAGTCAGCCTCAATACCCTTCGCTAATTGTAGAAGTCGGGTACGTTCATGCCAAGTACGCCAATCAGGGACCGCTGTCTTCAGTCTAGTTTTTATGTTGGCCCTTAGGCCGTCCATGAATGCCCTACAAAACATTCTCTGGGGTCCCATTTGTGTCATATCAAAATTTTCATCAGCCCAATGGTCTTTTCCCTTTGAAGGAAGAAAGCTTGTACACTCTCTGTGGGTCCATGGTGGGGTTTCTCCTGTACCCCCACGTTCCCTACTGTTGTCCCTGACAAACCCGGTTATGAGGTGTTTTCATAAAGGTGACCCCTGAATCCTCAGATCTGGGACCATCTCCCCCTGCTGGCATGTAAAGGCTGTAACGCACTTGTCATATTTCGATAAAATCCCTGAAATCATTTTAGTTCTGCAGAGTCCATCTAAGTTTAAGCCATGTTGCCCTATAATTAGGCTGGATCTGTCCTAAATAACGTCCAAAGGGGAGGGGCTTTGTCAGTGGGTCAGGGCAGTTCTGCATGAGGGACATCTGCTCTGGTGGGGTCCATGGCCTCCAGTCATTGTGTCTTATCTGGACTACTTGGTCTGGATTTGCTGGCTGACCATCTGCTGCTGGTGGCCCCAGTACTGTTTGTCTGGACACTCTAGTGAAAACGGGGGCCAACAAGTCAGTATCTTTATCATTTGAGTATGGACGAGGGCGTCCACACACACAACAAGTGTCCTTCCAATCAGGATTCTGTTGTCCACATATACAAGTCCACCCTTCCGGGCTCTGCACTGTGCTAGGGGCTGCTTCCTTAGCTGTACATACTAGACAAAAAGTCTGTGTTTCCCAATGATGATCATAAATAGCACTACTCAGATTCACCATTGTTTCCAGCCATCTATACAGATCCAATGCTCTTTCTCCTTCCATGCCTAAGGTCCTCAAAATCTGTTTCAGTTCTTTGGTTGCTTTAGACCCATGTTTACTCTCAAGTATCTTCCTAAGTGGTACAGGTTTATCTATCTCTTGACCACTTCTTGACTTCCCCTGACCCATTCTTGCATCCCGTTTGTCTTAAGTGCCTTATGGGGAATGTATCCTCTCCTGTGAGGGACTTATGCAATGGAACTTTTCTTATCCCTATTCCTTCCCCTTGGTTTCCTCTTAAGCAGCAACTATTCTTATCCCTATTCCTTCCCTTGGCTTCCTATTAAGCAGCAAGTGTATTCCAGGGGTCTGTATGCCCCCCCTTTGTCTCCTGTATATCGTATACAGCAAAGGCTAATACTGGGATCAGGATTAGAAGTTCTTCGAATATACTCGAGTGTCTAAAGTTTTGGACCTTCTTCCTATCGCTTTTTCTTTCTTTTTGTCCCGTTATTACCCACAATCACACCATACACCGGTCCTTTCGGATTCAAGGGTGTAGTTCAATCAGAATCAGTCACGGGACTTATAAACATACGCCCTTCACCCAACTTCCAAAAATACAACTGTCACTTAGTTTGCCGTATTACCGAGGTTAAGCATGGGATCATGCCCCTCCTTTCAGAGCGCAGACATGTCTCAGTTAGGCAATCCTCTTCCCTAATCTGGCAAATAAATGAACAGCTCATACATTCACACGATACCTATCCACTCCGACTGGCAGGGTTCTTTGTCTATCAAATAGGACCGGACATTACCAACCTCTATATGTACTTTTGGGACGGGTCGGGATCACAGTCAACAGGAAGGCACAGAAATAATCGTAAGAAAAACAAAGCTGTTTTCTTACCTGGCCAGTAAATTCTGAGCGTTCCCGGCTGAGTGTATCCAAGTGTCCCGTCCTTCTGTACTGCTGGAATGCTCCCGGTCCCTGTTCGAGGCATCAGCTGATAGGTTTAGCAAACTAGCAGTTTTTTATTAAATCATTTTTAACCCCTTCTCGACACTGGACATAACCATACATCTAATGTGGTAAGGGGTTCCCGTAACTGGATGTATGGGTACTTCCAAAACATTGTGTGGGCTCACAAGCAGAACTTGCAAAATTGGTGCATGGACCCAACTGTATATTATAGTTGGTGATAGGTTTAGCCAATTGAGAGTGATCAAACACCCTATCTGAACCAGTACGGCAGTGGAACTAATTTAGAAGCAGCTACAGACTGCTATCGCTCGTATAATGATCAAACACAAGTGAATCAATCGTGCTCAACCATATAAGCGGTCTGGAGCCCTGAGCACAATAGAACTGAGCTTTATTTGCCAATACCGAGCTTTTATACATTTTGGGAGTTGCTCACTTCAGCATAAAGGTGAGATAATATGTAACTATTGTCTTATCTCTCTTTGGTCAGAGCAAGTTACATCCAGTGTCTTGTTATCCGAATTGGTGTCCTGAAGTCAGCAAACACACATTGTCCAGGTTTCCTTGAAGATGTTAAATACACAGATTGTCCAATTCAGCAGAATTTCAGCGTTAACTCTTTCCTGACTCCATCCTTCACATTGGCTTCATGCGCTATCAGCCGGGCCTGGAGTTTATTCCAGTTGCGGCCCTATTAACCCCTTAGATTGTGTGATCAATTGCAACCGTGCAATCTAAGTCAAATGACAAATTGGAGTAAGCTCCCTCTGTCTCCATCTGCACCCTCCTGTACCCTTACAGTGTCCCTTTTGGGGTTCTTTCAGGGACAACCCAAAAGCCAATTACGGGGTTCGGGGCTTTCTGTCACAGTGTTTGAAAAAGTTAATAAAAACAAGCGCAATGCAGTCTTGTACTGTATTTGTTTTAAACAAATTTAATTTCCGGGCGCTTGCTATTCAAGCCCTCTATGGAAAACGGGTAAAAAAAAATTTTAAAAAAAAAATTTTAAAAAAAAAAAAGGGAATTAAAATTTGAAAAGTACAAAAAAAAAATAAAAAAAAATACGCCCCTCCTTCCCTTTTTTTTCCATTACAAAATTCCCAATGGTTTTTGGGCCCCCCCTAAAACTAGTAAAATTTCTTGGAAATCGCTGCAGCATAAAAACATAACCCTTAAAAAAAATTTTATGTTTTTTAACTTTTAAAGATGTACACTTAAAAAAAAATTATGGTTTTTCTGTTCTTTCCCCGGCGCTTTTAAAAAGTGAGAAAAGAGCAAATCAAAAAGTCTTTGAACCCCCCAAAGTGGTTACTAATAAAAATTTTTATTTTCATTCCGCAAATAAAGAATTGAGATCCAAAAAAAAAGAAAAAGCTCTCCTACTTCATCCAGACAGGGATAATTCAAGCTGACACAGGACATCCGCGGAAAGTCGCGCAGAGTAATAAAAACGGTCAGTTTTTTTCCCCTTAAAATAAAATTCTGGCCCCCGGGGCGGGTTTCCTTAAAAAAAAACTTACACTTTTATTTCACCTTTGTTAAAACAAAATATGAAAACGGGTACATTGCCTTTTTCAAATAAGCAAGAAAGTGAGGGGGTTTTTCAGAAATACCCTTAATCATTTGGGCCTCGTTCACCGCTTTTTCTGGGTATGCGTCACGGGCTTCATATTTTTACTGTGCAATTTTTATGTTTTTTTATACTATGAAAAGCTCCCAAACCCGTGGCAAAAGGGGGTTCATTGTTTTTATATTCAAACTTTTCCCTGCCCCTTTAAAAAAATTTTCCCAGGGTTACATTTTTTTTCCTCTTTCTCCCCCACTCTCTTTACATCCGGTCCTTTTTTCTTTTGCCCCTCCACTTGGCTGCAAGCGGGCCCTTTACGATCTCACTGTGATGTAGCATTGTTTTTTTAAACCGGGCATGGCTTTAAGTTTTTCCCCGGGTAAATCCTTTAAAAACTGTACCTTTAAGCCAACTCCTTTGCATCTTCTTTTACTTGAAACGGGCCCTACACGCGGGAAATTTTAAATTGTGGGGGGGGGGGTTTCACTGTCTTCCATTTGCTTATATAAAAAAATTCCCCTAAACCAACCTCTCAGGGACTTTCTCTAACGGTTTTTCTGTGGCAGAATATTTAAAAAAACACACGGGAATCTGCAGTTCCGGGAAAGACCCACAGTCAAAAAAGCAAGCCCCAGAGCGGGCCTCCTTTTTAGCGCACACAGCACCCTAACCATTTTGGCAAAAGCTCCCGCCCCCACCCTTAAAAGTCAGTCCCAACAAAAACCCCGGGATTAAAAAAATTCCCCCAAAAGGGCTTTTGGAAAGCTCCTCTGTCGCTGATCTAGCAGAAGGGGATCGGGGAAAAACCAAAAAAGACTCAGACATCCCGGAAACAGGCCCCATGTTTCCCTGGAAAAACAAAATTGAAAACAAATAAAAACGTGTCGGGCCAAACCCCCAACGCAAAAGATTAGAGAGAATTTGAAATAACAAAATGAAGATTTTCCGGGGTTAATCGGGATGTTTATGGCAAAGAACTGAACACATATAAGCAGCCATCCTCACGCTATGACAGTGACGCAGCAAAAATTAACCCCCAAACTGAATCCCCTTATCTCCCGCCTATAAACCCGGTACCAAAGCGGCTGTCTGCAAGTATATCAAAATTTCCTGAGAAAACAATTTTTGATGATGCCCCCCAGCAAAAACTAGCTGAGAGGGGAAATCTTCTCCCAAACCAAAAAATGCCATAGTAAAAGGCGCCAAAGAAAAGGGCAGAATCCGCTCCCCATCCCCTGCAAGAATTTAAGGGTTTCCCCTCAGCCCTGCCTCAACCAAACGTACGTTTGGTAAATCTTCAAACTTCCCACTCCAGAAGGTCAAAAATTGCATGAAAAACAATAGAACCCGGTTTGAAGCAAAAGGAATTAGCACAAAGTTCCTTTTGCCCAAAAAAAGAAGCAGAAATGGCTCAAAGACAAGCAGAGGCAGAGGCAAAAATTGGCTCAAAGACAAGCAGAAAACACCCGGCCCCAAAAAAAAAGATTCAAAGAAATGGAAAAAGGGAAGCAAGCCCCCTTTTAGCCAAGTTTAAAGGTTTTCAAACAAGATTGGGCCCAAGACACAAACCCTAGACGGGTCCACCCTTGCAAAAAGGGGAAAGACCCAGCTGCCCGCACCCCCAAACTAGTGCTAAAGCAATCAGCTTCCTGCCCCACCTTCCCTTGAATATGCCCCCAACGCCACTTAAAAACCTACCCAACTGCTGAAACCTGAAAGCATCGGGAAAGGATGCTCCTACCCAGAAAAATTTAATTTCCAGCATCACACAAAGGCGATCCTCCAGAGACAAAAACCCGGGCAGTTTAAAACCCAAAAGAAACATCATTTAATCCTTTTTAATCCCAACCATATCCAAAAAGAATCTTAAAGACCCCCGGGCATACCCCAAGGTAATCTGGTGACACGAGGGGGGAGTTCAGAAATGTGGGACTTTTGCTAGATAAAAGAAAAGAGGGAGCTGAAAAAAAATTTAAAAAAATTTCCCTCTCAAAGTTCAAATGACCATGCTGAAATTATGACCCCTTGGAAATCCACCTTTGAAGCATAACCCAATGATCAAAAAACCTCACTCCCAAGGGAAGGGGAGCTTAAATTTTCCCTTGTTAACGGGTTTGGGCCCCAAGATTTGGGGGGAAAACGAGAAAAAAGACTTTGAAAAGCAGTTCTGCGGGTACTCAAAAGAAGCTTGCCGCTGCTTTTGGGAAAAAGATTGAAAAAAGCCCTTACGGAATTTTCAAAAACTATAGAAAAGTGCCTTTTTTAAAGAGATTTAAAATCCCTTTCCCCAAAAAATCACCAAAAAGGGACAACCGCAAGCTTCAAGACCAGCAATTACTAAGGACTAGAGTGGCTAAAAATTGGATCCAATTCTGTCTGGACTGATTTTACCTTAAATAAAAGCCCAGGGTTTTTAAAATCCGGTAGTGCCCAAATTTAAACCATATGGCATGCAAAAAAAGGGGAAACCCATGGGCTCCAGATAAAAAAAGGGGAAGAAACGTTTTCCTTTTTCCCCCCCCTTTCTCCTATTTTTCCAGATTCATCAGTGCCCAAGGGGTGGGGAAAAAGAACGTTTTCCCATTTTTTGACTTCACAAAATCGGGCCTTACCAGCTTCATCATCATGTTCAAGGTATGAAAACCAAACAAGCAAACTAGAGACTTGGGGGGGAAAACCCCGAATTTTTGGGAAGACGACCCCATTCCCCCGCACCCCCTGCACCACTAACAGGACCCGGCTTGTCCTTTAAAGAAAAAGACCCCTAACCCGTATTTTGTCCAAATCCCAAAAGCCCTCATCCACTGAAAAATTTCGTGGGCTTGGGGGCAAAGATTTTGGGAAAGGCGCAGAGATTACGCTTAAGGAACTGGGAAGTGTGTTACAAGTGTTGTGTTTTAAACCCAATTTTGCAAAAGACTGAAAGGGCCCTGTAAATCAAAGTGAAACTGAATGCAGTAAGTGAAAAAACACTTTTGAAACCCCATGCAACCCTCCCTCTTCTCCGACAACCCAAAACTTAAAGCAACATCTAAAGCCGTCACAACGCATGGCGGGGAGCCATCAGCTCAAGTTTCAGCTACAAACCACGGGTCCCCCCACCTCCTGCATGGAATTTGGGTCACAAAGGGAGGGCCCCCAATTGCTGTGCCAAGGTGTGTCTAGTGAGTTTTCTATCCGAAGGGCCCAAAAGAAAAAAGGGCCCCCAGGATGTATGCCCTAATAGAAGAACAAAAACCAAACAGGTCTCTAGCAAAAGCCCAAAGTTCTTTGGGTTCTTCGGTTAAAAGGGAGAAGCAATAACCCTACACTCTTAACACTTGCCCTTTCCCGGGGCCTTTGAAAACCCCCCCGGCAGAAGAGCCCTGGATACATTTATTTCACCCAAATTTAAAAGGAAAAATCCAAATTTTCCCTTTCCAACGTTAATTGAAAGTGACCAGTACCTGAAAGATAAAAAAGAAATTTCCCGACCCCCCTGAAAACTGCTTTTTCATCATCCCCACTTGAGGGCACCCCGGGAAAGGAATTTCCCCCTATGGACAAAGAAAAGCCCCACTTCCTTTTTCCTTCTTGGGGGGGGGTCCGGGGGGAAAAAGACCCTTTTTTGAGAAATCCATAAGGGGCTCAACAATGCAATGGTCCAGATGATTTCCCCCTACGCACAAAAACTTGACCCAGGTGGGTAAAACAATTTGGGAAAGTGGGGGTTTTGGGTAGGAACCCTTTAAAACCCTCTTTAAATGAACCCTTTAAAAAACCCCTTTTTCTCAAAAAAAGGTCCCCACAACCCCCTTTTAAGCCAAGCCCATCTACGAGGGAAAGGAGCAT
Organism: Phyllomedusa bahiana; assembly: GCA_025379985.1. NCBI lineage: Eukaryota > Metazoa > Chordata > Amphibia > Anura > Hylidae > Phyllomedusa > Phyllomedusa bahiana. Next base: position 52,950 of record JAODAL010018701.1, on the reverse strand, counting down.
CTTTTCTAATTTCAGTAAAAGGGACCAGACATTTATTTCCCACCCTTAAAGATAACTTAGGAAAGGGGCGGTTTTCACACAACAAGAACCCCAACAGAGTAAACCTTTGTCCATAGAAATAAAGAGTTTATTTAAAATTAAAGACAGAGAAAGCTTTCCCAAAGGGCATTAACCAAAGGGTTGCCCCTTACCCCCTTTTGGGTGAAAGAAAGGGGGCTTCCTAACAAAACCGGGGAAAAAGCATTATCCAGAATTTATCTCCCTTTCAAAGGACACTAAGAAAAAAAGCCTGAATTTAAAGGGTCCCCTAGTGGCCCTTTATGGAAAAGATATTTCTCCAAGGGACCACGGGAGAGCCAGCTCCACCCCTTTGGGAATGCATGGGGAATGCTGGTATCTTTCCTTTCCCTTTGGGGGTATCACCAAACCCAAAAACCCAACCGATCAGGGTGGGGTTTGAATCCAGTGCAAAGCATCAGGCGTAACCCTGAACGGCGTTTCTCCTCACAGGCCCCCCCCCCCAACCTGACCCAAAAGCTTTGGGAGGGGTGCTTATTAGATTTTAGAAAGGAGGGCAGTCGCCATTACCGTACAAAAGAGCAAATTTTCCATTGTTTCATCTACGGTTGAAGGGCCAACCCCAAAAATTTCCTCAGGTTTTTGTGGCCAGGGGACCATACACTTAAAAAGGAAAAAATCCCCAAAACCCCATGAAGGTGCACGTGTTGGTTTCCCGTCCTTTTACCTGCGGGCGCTACTTATGGCCCGCAAAGGACTGCTGCTGATGGCGAGTCAGAGTTTGGAAAGAAGCTCGTCACTTTGTTGAAAGAGACTTTCTTCCCTGGACGACCCACCCCCCAACAAAACCTTTCCCACAGCAGAAGAAAGCCATAGACCTGCTCCCAAAAAGGAAAAACAAGGTATGCTGTCTAAAGCTTTGGGCTGCGATTTTCACAAAAATTTCCCTTCCCAACCCGTACTGCTGTCATTAAACCTTTTAGCCCAGCGACTGTGCCGGGAGAATTCAGAGAAAATTGAAACCTTGGCATGACGACCCCCCAGTGCAGAGAAGTCTGGGTTTTTAGATGGGGCTTTTTGAATTATTCTTTTGGGGTTTCCCGATTAAATTTTTCGGGGCAAAACCTTCACTAAAAGGGAGGGCCTTTTCAGTGGTAAAAAGCCCATATGGATCCAAATGGGCTTTGTTTGCACCCTTTTACTGTAAAAGGGGGAAATTTTCCCACTAAGACAGCTCTAGAAACCCATTGAGGACTGGGATGCTTACACTGCCCCTTTGGGCAAACCCCCTAAGTTTGGGAAATCCTGGAAAGAATCCCGCACGCCCTTTGGGCAAAATTCACCCAACCCTCGTTGTTACATTTCCGGGAAACTCTTTTTCCCAAGCCCCGAAAGGGAAGTCCCACAAAAATTTTTAGATGCATAATTTAGGCTATCGTGCCCCTTTCCTACCTCAAGGTAATTTTACAATTGGGAGTAAAGTTATGTGGGGTTCCTGTTTGGAAAGGCCCAAACTTTTGCTTTCCCAAACCCGAGCACACCTTCCCCGAAAAATTTGGGAATTTGTGGCGTGTACTTTTCTGAAGAGATCGCGACTTTATTCAAAAAACCCTGAGCTTGAAAATTCATGTGGATGACCCTTCAAATTCTACATGACAGCAAGGTTGTCCGGGTTACATAAAAAAACCAAACTAAACCTTCTATTTTCTAGGGCAAATAAAAGCATCGAAAGGATTGGAAAACCCCTTAAACCCCCAAACAAATGGCACTATGGGGGCCCTCTCAACCCCCAACCCTGCAGACTGGGGCCCCAGACCGCGTCTGGTTGGGGGCCCTTGCCCCCAAAATCTCTTGGCTGACAGGGCCAGAGTTTCCCATGAACGAGAGTAAAAGGGAAAAATTTTTGATGAAGGGCGACTTCAAATCTCCAGGGCCCCCGACCCAAAGATCCCCGGGGATTCCCTCCCTGAAGTGGGGGTACCCTCAAACACCCAAATCGAAAGGAGGTTTTGGCTTGAATTTTTCACCGCTTTGAAAAGACTTCTCCAATGGCTAAAGCTCGTACGCAAACCCCCGCAAGTTAAATCCACATCGCGCAAATGCCTTTAAAAAAATAAAAAAAAAGTTCCCCTCTTTCCTAAGTGAGATGTTGTGGGTACGTAACGGCAGAGAGTGGGACTTCATCTGAACTCAGATGTTCATAAAAAAAAAAGGAAAATTCCCCAAAAAAAAAAACCCGCCCCTTTTGTCAACTTTGAAACCCGTAGACACCCCCCTTTAAAAGGCTTTTCAAGTACCCTTGACCCCAAATTTTCATCCCGGACTTTTCCCGAACATCCCCCGCTAGGGGTTATCTACCATTGAAAATGTTCCTGATCCCCGGTTTTTTCAGTTTTGTTGTCTGTTTTATTACATTTTTCCCCTTTTAGGTTTTCCCGAAAACACATTCTACCAAAAGAATAGATTTACATTTTGTTGGTTTAAAGTGTATTGAAATCCAAGGGTTTCAGACCCGGGGGGTATGCTGTAAAAGCTTTTATATTTATGTACGTGCAATGTTATGTTTTCTTTTTTCTAAAGTTAAAAGCCCCGCCCCCCAGTTTGGGTAAAGGGTTCATTGTTTTTTTATTCCCCGTGCCTGGGTCCTTTTAAATTTAAATTTTTCCCCTGTACATTGGGTTTTCCTTTTTCTCCCCTCCCCCTCTCTTACATCACGTCCCCGTTTTCCTGTCATCCAGCTTTTGGGTGCAAGCAGACTTTTCTGATCTTCACTGTGATTTTAGCCCTTGTGTTTTGACCGCATGGCATAACAGTTCCCTTTAAAGGGAAATCCCTTTAAAATGTACCCTTTAAACAACTCCATTGCATCTTCTTCTCATGCAAAATGGCTACACGGGGAACTTTTTGCAGCGGGGTTCCTGGGCTTCCATTTGCTTATACTGGAATCCTCTACAACCTCTCAGGGGCTTTCTCTAACGTATATCTGTGGCAGAATACTGGGACCCGATTGGAGCCCCTACGGGGCGCCCCCTATTTGCACTGCCGGGGACGGCTCCAAAACCGTCCCCGTAACTACGGGAATCCCACAGTTCTCATAAAAAGAACTGTGGGATTCCGTTTTTTCTTCCCCCGCTCCGGCGAATCCCCCCGCGGGGGGAGAAAGTGACATGCCCCATTATTTACGGCGTGTACCCCTGAAAATGAATGTTATTTGGGGGGGGGGAGCTGCCAGCTGCCGGCGTAAAAAATTTCAGGGCCAAAAACCGGCCCCCCCAAATTTCGCCGGGGAATAAGCCGTTTGAAACAAAATTGGGTTTGCGTTACCTATGGATCAAAAGGGGATTGCCAAAACGCGTCACGTTTGTTTATTTGAATATGCAAACTTTACCAGTCTTTTCCCCTATATATTAGATAAAACCGACTGAAAAAACCCCACCTCGGGCTTATACTCGATTCCCCCTGTGAAGGGGGCTCGAGCGCTGTGGGTGGCCCGGGGGGCCGGAGGGAATTCACCTGTACGCAAAATCCCTGGGGGGTCCGGGATCAGTTAAGACCGAGTAGCTGACAGCGTCCGGGCGCTGCTTTGGACCGGGCACTGTTGGCGATCTTTGCAGCTGTATGCGACTCCTGGGAGCACATACAGGTCTCCGGTCAGCCGTCGGCGTCCAGGCACTGCTATGGTCCGGGCACCGGCGGGGAAAGCTTTTTGGTGTATTTTGATCCGGGGGCCCATGCACAGAAAACTCTATTGGGGGGAGAGAGCGATTTCTCCCTGCTCCCCCAATAGAACCCGGAAGGAAAACTCCGGCACAGCAGTGGCGATGTATATGCTTTCCCGCGCGGGCCCCCATGACATCACACTGCCTGTGCCAGAAGACGGAGCACGGGGAGAGCCTCGGAGCAGCGGGGAATGGTCAGTACTTGTATTTTTTTTAAAACAGGCCCTAGCTATACTTGCCTAATGTGGGACATAAACCTGCCTATACCTAACTGGGGGTCATATACTTTCCTATGCCTGACTGTGTAAAATATAGCGGGCTATAATTGCCTATTGGGGTCATATACTTGCCTATACCTGACTGGGGGTCATATACCTGCCTAGACCTGACTGAGTGGCATATACCTGGCTGTAACTGCCTATGGGGGTCATATACCTGCCTATACCTGCTTATGGGGGACATATACCTGCCTATAATTGCCTATACCTGGTGATGCCCTTCGGCTTATGCAACGCTCCAGCAGTCTTCCAGGAGTTTGTTAATGACATTTTCAGGGATCTCTTGTATGACTGCGTAGACGTCCCTATGGGGGACATTAAACTGCCTATACCTGCCTATGAGGGATATTAAACTGCCTGTGGGGGACATTAAACTGCCTATACCTGCCCATGGGGGACACTAAACTGCCTCTACCTGCATATATAATTTTATTGGCATCCATTTTTATTTTTTTAATTTACCAGTAGCCACTGCATTTTCTACCCTAGTCTTATACTCGATTCAATAAGTTTTCCCAGTTTTTTGTGGCAAAAGTAGGTGCCTCGGCTTATACTTGGGTCGGCTTATACTCAAGTATATATGTTATATGTTTTAACATGGTGAAATAAAAGTGTGATGACTTTTTTTATAAGAACTCCAGCCGTGGGACCAAGGATTTATTCATGTTGATTAGCAAATAAAAAAAGGAGTTACACAGCTCTGTCAACTAGAAAATATGTAATTTATGGTTATCAGAATATAGTGATGCATAAAGATTATTTTATACAATAAAAAAGTACAACATAAAAAACAATAAAATCAGATATCGTTGTAATGATATGTTATAAGTAACATGTCACTTATACTACCCAGTGAGCACTGAAAATTTTCTTGATCCTATCTCTCAAAAAATGAATCAAAAGGCAATCAAAAAGTCATGTGTTCCCCAAAATAGTTACAATGAAAACGTCAACTCATCCTGCAAAAAACAATTCTTAATACAGCTCTGTACCCAGAAAAATAAAAAAGTTATGTCTCCTGGAACAAGGCAATGCAAAAATGTTTCTTTCTTTTTTGTGTGTTTTTATTGTATAAAATCAGTAATATATAAGTATATAAAAAATATACAGTATATATAAAAATTAAAAAACGTGCACCTACATAGTATCTCTCCCTGATGAGGGACGTTACCCCTTTTAAGCTTTACTACAGGTTAACAATAGAAATGATGCAGCTGCTCACAGGAGCTTACTCTGTAATAGGGGGCAGGGTATAAATAGTGAGAAATCAGCTTCCTTCTTTCAAAACTTCTGTCCCCATCTAGAAGATTACAGGGTTAATAAACAGCTCTCAGCCGTAGGTTGGGCAATGTAATATGAGCTGGAACACGCCCTAGAAAATACACTTTCAGATTCCATTCCTGTAAATCCTGAAGCCATGGCGTCTGCTGATGTGAGAGATGAGCTGCTCTGCTCCATCTGCCTGAGCATTTATACAGATCCTGTAACCCTGAGATGTGGACACAACTTCTGCCGGGTCTGTATTGATCGTGTGCTGGATACACAGGACGAGGCTGGATTTTAATCATGTCCAGAATGTAGGGAAGAGTTTCAGGAGCGACCTGCACTGAGGAGGAACATAGCTCTACATAATGTAGCAGAATGTCTCCGGTCTACTCAGCGACCTCAGGAGAAGATCACCGGGATCTGCTGCACTTACTGTATTCATGCTCCTGTACCTGCTGTGAGATCCTGTCTGCACTGTGAGGCTTCTCTGTGTGATAATCACCTGCAAGTTCACAGTAAAGGAGCAGAACACGTCCTGGCCGAGCCGAGCACCAACCTGGAAAACAGGAAATGTCCCGTCCATAAGAAGATCCTGGAATATTACTGCACTGAGGACGCTGCTTGTATCTGTGTGTCCTGCAGCTTGGCCGGAAAACACAGAGGACACCAGGTGGAGATGCTGGATGAGGCCTGTAAGAGGAAGAAGAAGAAGCTGAGAAATGTTCTCCAGAAACTGATCACAAAGACAGAGAAGACTGAGGAAAGAGTCCAGAGTCTGAAGGAGCAAAGGAGAAAAGCTCAAGAGAAAGCATCTGGAGAAGCCAAGAGAGTCACTGCCCTGTTTATAGACATCAGGAGACGGCTGGACGAGCTGGAGAAGAGGGTCCTGAGTGAGATCTCCAGGCAGGAAAAGGAAGTATCACTCTCATCCTCCGCTCTGATCCAGCAGCAAGAAATAAAGAAGGACGAGCTGTCCAGGAAGATGAGACACATTGAGGAGCTGTTTAAGATGACGGATCCACTGACTGTCTTACAGGATCCAGACACAGCTGATTTGTGTGATCCTGAGGGGGAAGGAGGTGATGAGGACACAGGGGGACATGATGGAGGTTATGTGGACACAGAGCGAGATAAGACACAGGAGGTAGATGTGGATGTCATTACAGGGATGTTTCATGCAGCTTACTCTAATATAATGACACATCTACAGACCGTCTCACCTGCAAAACCAAAAACCACCATCCCAAGACACTGCCCCAACTTTCGATCTCTGCCAAAAAAAACACAAGGTTTGTCAAGTACAAAATATTTGAGCAAAAAGGTAGTCATCAGGACTGGTGGTGTCAGGCAGAAAGTGACAGCTCCAGGAGAGAGTGGGATCTATGGTCTGGGTCCTGCAGACATATTTCTGGATAGTAACACAGCTGCTAATTATATATTGGTATCAGCTGATCTGAAAACTGTAACCTGGACATATACGGAGCAGAATCGTCTAGAAACATCAGAAAGATTTCGGGAGTTTCAGGTGATAAGCAAAGAGAGATTTGTCTCAGGGCGACACTACTGGGTTGTTGAGATTGAGAGATCGTGATTGAGTTGGAGGGTGGGGATGTGTTGCCCCAGTCTAGACAGGAGGGGACCTCAATCCTCTATTGGAGATAATTACAAGTCCTGGTGCTTATGTGGAGGGCGGGCGTATGATACTCACTATTCGGTGCAACATGACAGTAAAGTGATCCAGTTACGTCACAAGTTTTTCAGTGGTAGAGTCCGGATCTCCCTGGATTATGAGGCCGGACAGCTGTCCTTTTATGAGCTGGGTGACCCCATCAGACACTTACACACCTTCACCATCACCTTCACCGAGCCCCTTCATGCTGCATTATGGGTATATGTAGGTTCTATAACAATATCGACAAAGCAGGAGCCATCATCATAGAAGAAATCTGTCCAGAGAGCAGATTGTGGTTGGTGGAGCATTCAGCCTATAGGATACAGAAGTGAGAGAGACCTTTCTTTTTAGAGTGTATTTACATGATTTGTTTTTAGCTACAGTTTTTTGTAATAATGACAAAACCACCAAATTTCACAATGTTCCTCAATGTTAAAATTAATTAAACCCCCTTAAAATTATAGACTGTTCTTGTCTTTGTCAATGGGCAAACTTACAAAATCAGCAAGGGACCAAATAATCATTTCCTTCACTGTGGATACAAATAGCAAGTGAGCCAAAGTAGGCCCGGGAGGATGGACCTGGACTTGTAAATTTGTCTGCAAGATGTCCACCAAACCCCTGTTGACCATCCTAATTACTGTACCCCACTCCAAGTCTAAACCCCTCCCTAACATCCTCCCTAAGTGTAACACTGCGTGCTGCTGTCCGACTCCCAGCCTGCTCCTGGCGCTCGCTCCGCTGCGCTTATGCTTACCCGGCCCCGTCCTGCTTCCTCCTCAGCGTGCTGCTCTGTCTACTTCTTCTTGTGGATGCACCTTCCCTGCCGGCCACTAGAAGAGTGCGCCGATCCCCTGGACTTAGGGTCAGCATACTGCATGTAATTCTCTCTCCACCTATAGCTTTTAGGCAAGGGCTTTTTAGGGATTCCTCTTTCTGCCGTCCACGCCCAGTTGTTGGTGTCCGTTCCCTAGTGACGTCTTGTTGTGAGTTCCCTAGTGAATTCTATTTACACTACCATCTGTATCCCTGGTCCTGTCTACGACTAACTTGTCTGACCATCGTCTGCTACGTGCGGTTCCTGCCGAGTCTGTTCATCCTAGCTTCTGCTCCACATTCTGGCTGCCTCTGTACTCTATGCCTCCTGCTTCTGTGATGGAGGTAGTGACATGGGGGATTCCCGGCAGCAAAGTCCACCCTGCTTTGAGCTGGGCTTCGGTGAAGACAAGGAGCCCCTTAGACTCTACTCCCCGGCGTAGGTCATGCCAACTCTATGCGATGACCAGAGGATTCACCTTCCATTCCTAGTTCCATGGTCACACTAAGAAGTTGTTTCATCCCGCCCCCATCAGGGCGGCCTTCCTCTAGGCTCTACCCTAAGCCCGACCTAACATTCTGTATACAATCAATAACGTGTCTTCCACTAAGGGGTATCGCGTTCTTCACGCGACATATTTGCAGGAGGGAATTCTGTGCGAAATTGCGCTGCAATGCGTGTACTTTCAACGGCAGGCGTATAGTGACGCACGCAGGTACTGTATATGCCGCAATATGTCGTGTAAACATGCTCTAAGGCAGTGTTCCCCAACTCCAGTCCTCAAGGCCCACCAACAGGTCATGTTTTCAGGATATCTTACAGAATGCAATGACCATAATTAAATCACCTGTGCAGCATAATTAAATCACCTGTGCAATACTAAGGAGAGCCACAAAACATGACCTGTTGGCGGGCCTTGAGGATTGGAGTTGGGGACCCCTGCTCTAAGGGGTTTGATCATGCCATAATGTTATTACATACAGTATGGAAGGACCTCGGACTGGTGGGATCAGCAATGCAGGAAGGGAGCAAAATCGATAAGCCTATAGCTAGCAATGAGTAAATGGGAAAATGTAATTGTACTTGATAGCTTTACTTTCAGATCATTCCCACCAAAATGTAACCATGGTCATATATCATTGAATCAGATGTTAAGGGTACATGACAAAGGACAAAATACTCATCGGATTCTAAATTCTAAAACCGCGCTGTCTGCCAAGTATTTGAACAGTATTTTAAACAGGATCCCAATGGTATTGAACTAGGTTTTCATTTTTTGGTGAGTATTTCCATCAGACATTGATGCAGTTTTCAAATTTGGTTTTTCATTCATTTTTGCATCAGAGAGCACTATTGAGTTTTTGGACTTGGATCCAGCTAAAATGCGCAGCAAAAATCGTGTGCAAAGCTTTCTTGTCGTTTTTCATGCCGTCCCATTGACTCCAATGGTTGATTTTCCATAGTTTTCTGAGTGAAATACGACAGAAGGATGAAAAAAAAACCTGCTTCTTTGAAATCCGACCTCAGAAAATCCGAGTCGTGTGGACTACAATACAGATTTTCAATTGAGGTCTATGGGGACGGTTTTACTGTTTGTTTTCGATGGTTTTTCTAATTTCTTACACAGAGTTTAGTATTTTAGTTCCTTATACTTAGATATATCAGCATGCTCCTTGCGGTGGCTGCAGGATCCACCTCCACCTCTCGCTCCACCAGAAAAGTGACAACCAAAATGGCAATGGATACAGTTTCTACTTCTGCAAAATATGTCTGACACCATAAAATGCAATGGGCCATATGTATGAAAAGTGTCTAGCATTAAAGGGGTTGTGTCACTACATTGATTCATCTTACTTCAGTCCTGTTTTCTTGGTTTCAATTTGAATTCAGGGGTGTGTTTAATGGCTTCCACTAGGCTGCAGTAGAAGCTAGGTCTTTAGCTATAGCAACCAGTGCTGGCAGCTTATTAGGATAGATCAAACAGGTCTGTAGCTATAGAAACCAGTGCTGGCAGCCTATCAGGAGAGATCAAAGAGGTCTGTAGCTATAGCGACCTGAGGAGCTGATGCAGCCCATACAAGAGGAATATCTAGGAATAGGTAGGACACTGTTAATGGACACATATTGCAAAGTGACTTGTTTTTGCAAGATCTTTAACACAAAAAGCAGCGATCCTTGTAGTGAGACAACCCCTTTAAGGGCCACATGTATGAAAACTCTACAGGTCTGAAATTCACTTTGTTGCCTATAGCAACCAGAGTGCCCCTCTCATTTCATATAGTGCTCTGGAAATACGAAAGGGGTGCTCTGATTGGTTGCTGTGGGCAACAAAGTGAATTTCAGACCTGTAGAGTTTTCATACATGTGGCCCTAAGACTGTCTTTGTTGTTCATAGAAACCAATCAGAGTTGACTGCAACCAAACAGAGCTCATACAACCAATCAGAGCCCATAGCAACCAATAACAGCTCATAGCAACCAACCATAGCTTGGCTTTAATTTCTTACACTGCGCTTGGAAAATGAAACCTGAGCTCTGATTGGTTGCTATGAGTTCTGATTGGTTGCTATGGGCAACAAAGACCATGTTACTGGTAGAGAGTTTTTACTCATAAAGCCCAATGGTTGTTGGATGAAGGTATAAAGGTGAACTTAAAGGGGTTGTAAAAAATAAGAGAAACACGAAAAAATAAGAACATATAGTGCAGTAATACTGAAGATAAACAGTAACTATCTGTCATAATCCAGTGTGTGAACGACTTACAGATGCTGTTATATCACATATTATTGCTTTGCTGCATCTTTCTCCTCACTGGGCTTGTGAGCGAAGCTATAGTTGCTAGGCGCGAGGTGTATGTGTGTGCCTGTGTGTGTGTGCGCGTGCGTGTACAGCCCTCAGTTTCCTTTCTACTCTGCAAAGCCATCCCTCATACCACAAGTCTGTCAGACTGACTGAGCACAGCACATGCCTATTGATACCAGTCAGCCTAACCAGGAAGTAACTCAGAGTCTGTCCTACTTCCTGTAGGACAGGTTTCTGCTGAGGAAAGTGCTCGGCGGCCATTTTGTTCTTCTATAATGATTATCCCCTAGACAAAACCAGCAAAATTTTCTAATTAAAGATATTTAGGAATTTTTTTCATCAAGACAAGTAGTTTATGTATATAGTTTTCTTCTGTTCCCGGAGAATCCCTCTAATGAATTCATAAAACGATGATTATATTAAAGGGGTTTTGCCACGTTCTAATGTTGACGTGGGATCCTCCAAAATGGGTATTCAATCACTTTTCTAAATATATGTCATCATAAAAAGTGAAACCTCTGAGAGCTACAGCCTTCCTTACATGCTCTTGGTTTCCTGACAGTTTACATTAGACATGACCAAGAGCTGACAGGAGCTGATCTGACCGCGCTTGCATTGTTTGCACTTCTTATCTGATGACAGAGAACATGAACAAGCTTTGGAGGGACTGGGGAGAAAGATCTTGTATCTTTTGTATAGAGATTCCACTGGTAATGTAATTATCTGAGTAAACATGCAGAGGCTCCCTAGCTTTCTGCTCAGCCCCCTCTCTCTCTCCCTGCAGCGTTCATGAAGGATTTATAGAAGGCTGTCTGCTGAGCTTATCTTCTCTCCTGAGCAAATAAGAGGGAGAAATAAAACACATATAGCTTGTGCACAATACAGTTCTCCTCTGTGGATTAGCAAAGCAATGTTTGCTCAACTACAGAGACTGAGTATCAGAAACGTGCATGGGAGGTGGATGTGATGACATCACAGAGGAGGTACTTGTGTTTTTAAACACAGAAACACAATGCCCCTTTTTTCAGGCCTCAAGAGGGATGTATCAGCCTGTTAGGTAAGGAACTCACTTCTTAGCAAAACTAGTTAAAGGAAAGTGATTGATTATTAATTGATGTAACGAGCGTCGTCTAGTAATGAAGGTTTTATTATCATCCCCATATCACATCATTTTTGTTATTTACGTTTTAAAGAATACTGATGAGGTAAAGGGTTAACTGCTCCAAATCACAATGTCATAGAGAATTCATAGTTTATTAACCAGGTGAGTTGGACGTCTGGACGGTATGATGTTAGACTTTTTTCATACAGTTTTTTCTTAAATCATTTTTAACCCCTTCCCGACATTGGATGTACCCATAGATCTAATGTAGGAAGGGGTCCTCGTAATTGGATATATTGGTACATCAATGACATTGTGTGAGCTCACATGCAGAACTCGCACGATCGGCGCATGGACCCAGCTGTATATTACAGTTGGCTTCATGCGCTATCGGCTATAGGCTATCGGCTATAGGCTATCGGCTATAGGCTAAGGATAAGAGGATAAAATGGCGGACCCGGCGCACGTGCAGTTATGAAAAAGCCGTAATTTTGACTTATAAAAATGTCTTTATTCTTAAAAGATGTAGGGGTGTATAACCCTCACACCATTAAAAACTCAGAACAATATAAAACCCGACGCGTTTCCTGCCGTATACCGGCACTTTTTAGGCTTTATAGGCTAAGTTCACACGGCTAATTGCAGGGTGTACAGCATTTATGCCTGGTGTTTGGGCCCATAGACTGTCATTAATCGTGGCACGTAAGCGCCGTGAATAAATGACATGTCACTTATCTCCCCGCGCATCGTATTGTGCGCCCAGGGAGAGGAGGCGTAATACATAGTTCTGTCTGCTCCCTCTCATCTGCCCGTGCTGTCTGCTCCCTCTCATCTGCCCGTGCTGTCTGCTCCCTCTCATCTGCCCGTGCTGTCTGCTCCCTCTCATCTGCCCGTGCTGTCTGCTCCCTCTCATCTGCCCGTGCTGTCTGCTCCCTCTCATCTGCCCATGCAGTCTGTTCCCTCTCATCTGCCTGCGCTGTCTGCTCCATCTCATCTGCTCGTGCTGTCTGCTCCCTCTCCCTCCGTCTGCTCCCAGCCAAATGTCACATCAGCTACAAGTAAAAACGTCTGCTTGCTGTCAGTAATATTTTGGTAAAGACAACCAGGGGAGAAGTAATGGCAGCCAAATGTCATGTCAGCTTTAGGAAAAGACCCAGCTCACTGTCAGTGAAACTTGGGTGATATCTTCCAGGACAAATGATAGCTTTAAGTAAAGACTTCTGCTTGCTGTCAGTGAAATTTGGGTGAAAACAACCAAGAGAGAAGTAATAGCTGTTTGCTGTCATTGAAACTTGTGTGAAAACGCACAGGGGTGCACATGTTGCAGCCAAATGTCACCTCAGATTTAAGTAAGGACTTCTGATTGTTGTCAGTGAAATTTTGACGATAATTCCTAGGGGTGCAGTAAAAGCAGCCAAATATCATGTCAACTTTGATTAAAGACCCTGCAGTCACAGACTGCTGCAGAGGGGAGGGAGGAGGGCCGGAGAAGAATGACAAAAGACCGTCATGGTCTGGAAGAGAGATACGGCGCATGTCTGACGCTCCCGTTCCAGGCATCAGAGAGAGAAGAGGCAACCATGCAAGCGTGGCCAGACAGACAGAAGCTGCAGAGCTGGTCGGAACCCCGAACAACGAGCAGTAAACACATGAAAAGTAAGAAAGGCTGCAGCTGTGACACGGTATTTTTTTAATTACATATATTTAGGAAAGTGATTAACTACTGATTTCGGAGCATCCCACGTTTACATTACATCGTGACAAAACTCCATTAAGGTAATTTTTTGCCACATTTCTTGCCGCAGTCTAATTGCAACAAAACTACAACATTTTTGTCAAAACCACTACAAAACACAGAATACTAATGCCATTCTGTCCATACAGTTAGTCTGTTACTATGGGCAGGGATGTGGGCTATACCAGTTTTTCTAGATAGGGTCCTATTGCATTGTTATAAAAAGTACAGGAGATTTAGGGGTTAATGATAATGTAGGGGGTTACTGCTGTATCTCTATTGGAGTTGGACTACCACCCCAGCCGCTCCTGCATATCCTGGTGGGAGGGTGAAGGTATGGAAAGGTGAGGGAAGGAAAGACTGATAAGCCAAGCAATGACCCAAGGAAGGGGATAGAGCAGGAGTCACATGACCCGGAAAAAAAGAAGCTGTGTGTAATTGTGATTTTGTGCGACCACACTGGGTGGTCTAGTGTAGGTATGTTGGTGTTATGTATCTGGGTAGGATAATAGTTTATAGGTGATGGCTGAATCTACAGTATATTCAGCCACTGCTGGCACCTGAAGGGTTACAGATAGTTGCATGTGGTGATCACCTTTAGCCTATCGGGGTTAAAATGGGAGGCAGAGGTTATAAAAGTCAGGCATCAAGGGATTGAAGTTATTTTAAGAAAATTCTAGTTAATGTAAGGTGAGTATCCGTTTGGCCAGCCACTAGTATGTGGAGTTCATCCTGGCCACCAAGTCGGCTGTGGCCAGGAGCACGTTTGCTCCTTTACATGAGGGTATATTTATTCACCAAAATACTCAAGCAGAGGAAGAAAGATACTGTACAAAAAAATGTATAGAGTAATGAAACCAAAAAGTACAGTCCAGTCAAAAGTGAATGAGAGCCTAGAGAAAAAAGAGACACAGAGAAAGAAGGGATACTGCAAGCTGTCTTTGATGCTAGCATGATCAGGAAAGTATTGTATATCATGACTGAAGTCAACATAGGAGCGTCCCATTAGGTCTATGGTGTGTCCCCTAGACAAGAAGGGTGAGGTGGCTGAAGAGGCTAGGATAGGCCCTTCTGTAGAGACAGACTCTGTGAAGACACTGAGGCTGGAAAGGAAGGTAGATTGGGTCACAGTGGACAAGATAAATTGTACCTTAGCCTCAATTTGTTTGTATGTAACATCATGAAGCAGAAGTGTGAGTAAAGCCCGTATAGAACTCAAATCGTCTAGTTAATTATTCTTGCACCGGACACCTGATTTCTCTCACCATATCATCTATAGCGGGTCACAATCAACATCAAAACACCTGTATCTCTGTCCCCGGCATTTGCCACCAGCCACATTGTAGAATATGGAGAGTCCTCCACTGGGGGACACAGATGAGAGCGACAAGGATAGGCCTGAGCCAAAACACAAAAGGAAACAACAAAAAAAAACAATTTATTTAAATTAACACTCCCCAACAACATCCCTTGTTGACTGTTTTATTTAGGAAATGGATCCACTGCTTGTCCGACATACTCCAACAGGTCTGTGGTAGTCCAATGACTCCATCATAGTCCAACGGGGAAACCTGTAGAAAAACAGAAACACTACAAAAATCAAGACACTACTAAACTACATCCCCTGCATCATCTCAAGGCCATGCCTATGGCTGATCTTTTGGGGATGCAGGGGATGGAGTTCAGGCTGCTCAATATGATCCTGGGGGGTACAGGCCACATCACATTTTCCATTGGGTTGTTCCCCTATCCCTTAGAAGATTGTGCTCCTACTCTGTAGCCTGTACCCCTTCCTCTTACTTTTGTTTTATGTGGCCTAGTGCAAAATAAAACCCCACCTATCACTGCATAACCCCCTCCATTCCACATATCATACCATAGGAAGTTTGCACAGAGGTGGGAAACAGGTGCTGGAAAAGTAAGATTTCTAAGGTATTTGTGTGGGAAACTCTACAGAGACAAAATATAGCAAGTCATCATAGCAGTCTGGAGAGGATGGAGACGAGGGAAAGTGAATGACTCATCAGAGAGGATGTCACCTGTGAGTCACTGGATGTAATTGCACTGATATCAATTATACCATCTGCAGAGTCCGTGTACACTGGTTACTGCCACTATATGGTCATTGTGTGGCGGTAATATTGGTCTTTTTACAGTGGTCTTTATTCAGTAATCATAAAGTGGTATTGCTCAGTAACTATGTGGTGGTAAGATATGATCATTATCTGGTGCCATTAGATGGTCCTTATGTAGTAGGATTATTGGTAATGTTGGTCTTGATAGTGGGATTTGTTTGCAGGGTGATGGTAATATGTATGGTGAAGTACTTGCTCCTTGTAATATTTAGTAACTGTTTGACTTTTATTGAGATGTACTGGTGGTGGGGCATTCAAAAGTTTGCCATGGGATCCAGGCTTCTCTTGTTACGCACCTGTTAGTGTGTGCTGAGCTTAGGTGGGAAATTACTGAGTCGGTCTCGGGCAGAAGAGAGGGACCCTCCTGCATTTACAATGACAAGCAAAAGGGTAACAATGTTTTGAACTTTTAACTTTTAGGTTCTATATCTCACCATCCACTACAGCTTTGAACGTGAGACCACCATCATTTTATAGAAAATCATCTTGGCTATCTTATACATAAATTGGACTTGCAATTATTTAGCATATGCTTAGCTATGCAGATTCTTGTCATGTAACTGCATTGTTACTATTTTGCTCCTGGTGGATCAATCTTTTTCTTCTTGTATACTACTAGATACAAACTGTTCTCACCTTCCCTAATAGCTCAGCGTGTTATTAGGTTGGTTCCCAGGTGAATGGTCACTAGTTTGAATCAATGAGCAGCCATTAAAGGGGTTGTATCATTACATTAAATGGTCTTCAGAATAAGGGGACAGTGAAAACAAGCAACTTTTCAATTGGATGTCATTTGTAAAGCTGTCTTGTTTTCACAGTCTGCCTTATCTTCGTTTTGTGTAAACACAGTTCCCCAGTGCTGGTCAGATCCCTCCTCCTTGCATTTCATTGGCTGCCGGCTCTACTATTTTACATTCTGTTCGGCCCCGTTCCTATTCAAGGGGCCGGCAACAATTTCACACTGTACAGCCACCAGCTCTTCAGTGACACTCAAGCTGCTTCTATAATCAGAAAACAGCGGAATTGTGCCTCGGTGCCATGTGTAAACATAGAAGGGAGACGGATCTGTGCCCTGGATGAGTTCATAGAAGACTGCATTCAACTGTAACAAAACTCCAGCTGTGAGAGGAGAAGAGATCAGTGCTCTGAGTTCATAGAAGACTGAATGCAGGCCTGTGGTATGTAAACAGCTCTTACAAAATAAGACTGCATAGGGAGAGGACAGTACCATGTGGACTCAGACAGAGAGGATGGGGGGAACACACTGACTCAGGAGCAAGCATGAACAGTGAAGGGAGTGATGATGTCATCCCCTTTCAGTTAAGAAACACCCAGCTGGGAGGGGAAGAAACTCCCCTGTATTTCAGGAACTGAGAGAATCAAGCTTCAAGAAAACAGCCGACGATCCTATTCAGCAGGAGGAAATATCCTCGAGAAGTCAGTTAGAGGTCTCTGATCAGTTCAGATACCTTGGTATCCAGATTCACAGAGATGTGCAGAGATTCATGATGCTTAACCTTGCCGTTACAATGCAAGACATCACTAAAAAACTGACAGCTTGGAAATCACTGCCACTATCGCTAGTGGGGCGCATTAATGTTATTAAGATGGTCCTTTTACCAAAATTATTGTACCTATACAGGGCTGCTCCCATTCTGATTCCGCAATCTCATTTTAAGGCTCTGGATGCATTGATTGTGTCCTTCCTCTGGCTCGGAGGTACTCCTAGAATAGGTAAATCCACACTGAAGGCCTTGTATGAGGACGGAGGGCTGGCGCTGCCCGATTTTTATATCTATCATGTGGCTGTCCAGTTAACATATGCGGGATGGTGGATTGGGGCAAGCCGTAACAACCCGGCGGTGGTCTTGGAGGCAGCTTTGATGGGTTCCTATGAGGCCTTAGCAAATCTAGTTTATAGACAAGGGCAGTACCAGACACAGTTTTACACGGCTACTATGGCAGTGACAGTAGCGATATGGAAAAAGTTTGTGGGGACTTATCGAGGGGAAAGAGATAGAAACACCTGGTCGCCTTATATCCCCTTGTGGAGGAACAGGAGGTTGCCAGAGTTGGTCTCCTTAGAGGATTTTGAAATTTGGCCACGAAGCGGTATCAAATATTTAGGACAGCTGTATGTGGAGGGGCATTTCCTGGATTACCAGGAATTAACTCGCATGGTTGGTTCGGATAGAGGGATCCTTTTTAGGTACTTTCAGTTGCGCCACGCATGCTTTAAACAGTTTGGAGGGGGTTCTATCCAACTTGCATGTGATTCCCTGGAGGCACTGGCTAGAAGGGAAGACCCGGTGCGGCAGGTCTCTACATTCTATAGAACTATCCTGGGCTGCCAACCGTCCCCTCTGAGAAGGTCTTTTGACAGGTGGACGGAGGATATCCCTGGGTTGGAAGCTCATCATATGGAGGAGCTGGCTTCCACGTGGCGAGCCACAGTGATTAGTGCTAGAGATCAGCTAATACAGAATAAGTGGTTGCATAGAGTTTATTATACACCGTCCAGGCTGGCCCATATGGGTAAACTGCCTACCCCGGAATGCACAAGATGTGGTTATGCGAGGGGCTCCTTTTTCCATGTGATTTGGGAATGTCCTGTTATTAGGGCCTTTTGGTCCAATGTCCATAGGTTTATGAATGAGAAGTTGGGTTTTCCGGGGGTTTGCGCTCCAGAGAATAGTCTCCTTGGCCTGGTAGAAGACTTAATTCAGACTAAGTATGAAAGACAGTTATACAGATTACTGATGTTTTATGCCAGAAAGACTATTCTGTTAAATTGGAAGCCTCCGAAAGCCCCGTCTTGACACCACTGGAAGCAAATCGTTAATGGAGATTTGTCATTATACAGCCTTACTTTTGAGGCCAGGGGTGTCCCGGACAGGTTCATGTACATTTGGGGCCTTTGGCTCGCCTCTCAGTCCTGTTAGGTACTAGACTCTTGAGTGCGTGTTGGAGCGCAGGTGGTGGATGTAATTGTAATCAGGAGCTACTGACTCGGCTGCTAGATTAATTGAATGAATGGTGTGAATGGGGGTGAATGTTTTCTTATCCTGCTTGAATAATGCATTTGCTTTTATTACATTTGATGACGTTGGAATCTGTACGAATTGTAGGAATTGTTTTTCTGTCTATAAGGATAGGTTGTAATACCTCATGTAATGCAAATTTTGGAAGGTTTGAATGTTAATGATGGATGGTTGTAATTGGGTTTCTAATTTGTTTTGTAAAAAGAAAAATGTCTTCCTAAAATAAACACTTAAAAAAAAAAAAGAAAACAGCTGAACTGATGAAGCGATACATCCCCTTTAAGATTTCCCAATAAAAGAGAAACAGCATCTTCCAGCTCATCGATAGCAGTCTCTGGCCCAAGAAAATTGTCAAACTGCATCATGTGAGGCCACGACAGCTGGAAGAATATGAAATTAAGTCCATCCATCTATTCAAAAGCCAAGAGGTGGACGTCCAGGCAGCAAAATATCGGAGTCAACAAGTCGGCTCATCACAAGGTCTATTATTCCTGGCGCGACAAACACGGCAGTGGAGGCGGCTCGTGTGCTTCACAATACTGAGATAAAAGAAGTCCATTTAAGCACTGTGTGACATGTGTTACTCTAGTCTGGAATGGTGGCCCGACAAAAAAAGGTGAAGAAGCCTCAACTTCAATAACATCATAAGAAACGTTAGCTTGAGTTTGCTATGATATAGGGATGTTTCACAGCCAAAGACGTTGGATACTTGACCAGAATCTATGTTGATCTCAATGCTGAGCTATATGTGAGTGTCCTACAAGATGAGTTACTTCATACACTCGAGTACTATGAGTATGAAAAGGACGACATCGTTTTCCAGCAGGACAACGACCTGAAGGAGACGTCAAGGTTGGAGAAGGAAGGGGTCAATGACAATGAAGTAGAGTTGCTGTATTGGGCTCCACAGTCACCAGACTTCAAACACTTGTGAGTAGATTTGAAGAAAAAGCTGTATTCATACCCAAGTCAAGTATGCACCAATATTGAGAACATGAAGAAGAGACCTGGGATCAGATTTTGGTCGAGACATGCTTAAATCTGATGGAGAGCCCAGAAGGATTTAGGCAGTGCTGAAAACCAAAGGTGGATTTACAAAATACTAACTACATAATAAAAATAAAATTTTGATTTTAAGGAGAAAACAGTCACAATGCAGTTACATGACAGGAATCTGCAGAGCTAAGCATATGCTAAATAGCTGCAAGTCAGATTTATGTATGAGAGCCAAGATGATTGTCTATAAAATGATGGTAGTCTCACATTGAAGGCTGTAGTGGATGGCGAGATATGGAGCCTAAGGGTCAAGAGTTCAAAACATATAACGTGTAAAGAGCTCTCAGTAAAAGTAGGAATGAGTAACTGTGTAACAGTGAGGTGAGAACTACAAGATACTGCTGAGGCCGGCAATAAGGCTATGTTCACACGGCGTAATTGCGGGGCGTGCAGTACGCTCCACAATTTTGCCAGCTGTTCGGGAGTCGCGCTGATACGTGCGTATTCCCGTGGCGCCACCCCATTGACAGTCATTACTCGAGGCGTGTATTTGCCGCAAGTAATCGACATGGCACTTATCTCCCCGTGCATACAATACGATCGTATTTTATGAACGGGGATAGGAGGCGTAATCCATAGTTCTATATGAGAAATATGGATTACCATAATTTCAGCACGCATCTCGCCCGTATTAGAGTGTAAATACGACGTGAAATGCGCGCCAAAATTCCCCCCGTGTGAACATAGCCTTAGGAGTGAAATACATTGTATATATCTGGGTTAGCTAGTACGAAATCCATTATATATAATCTTTTTTTTTTATAATTTATAACACGTTTGTATGATTAATTATGTTAACAGTGAGGAGAGCTGGCAAATAAAATTGACTACAGTACAGCACTATTCTAAAAGGCTAATTGAAAATGAGCTAGTAATCAGAGGTGAATTGAAAAACGCTACATCCAATAGGTGGCGCTAAAGACTACTAGCTCATTTCCCATGACCCGTTTAGAATATATTTAAATTTTAGTGAACCATGGCATGGAAGTTTCCACACACCTACTCCCTAATGAGGAACGTTACCTACACTGCAGGTAAGAAACTTAGTCTGTAGTACGGGGCAGGGTATAATAAGTATAAACAGTCTAACTGTAGACCAAAGACAAAACTTCTTTCCCCATCTAGAAGATTATAGGGTTAATAAGCAAGGACATGTCGTGGATGGCTATCCAGGGGGGTCTGCCCCTCAGGTCCTTCATGCATGCCCGGAACCTGAGTAAAACACGGTATTGCCCGCGGTGTCCTTTTGTGGAGGAGACCGCACTCCAGCTTTTCTGGGAATGCCCCTTTGCTCAGCATTTGTTGGATTCCTTACAGCACGAACTTAAAGACTCCGTACCCAGGAAACATATAAAGCACACGTCCGTGCTTTATGGGCTCTTTCCTTGGGTACACACAGTTGCGGCCATCCAGGAGGCCTGGGGCCTTTAGAACTGCTTTAAGGACACTCTATGGATCTCCAGGAACCGCCTTACCCTGCACAGAGAGAAGATGTCGGTGGAAGATTGTCGGCGGCTGATTCACAGCCAGCTCAGAGACTATTACAGCCTGGATAATCTGGAGGCAGACGACGATATTTAATGCTTATTTGCTGTATTGCTTATTTGCTTAATAATTGTCCTTTCCCATAACCCTCTTCCCTCTCGTGTCTACTGTGCATATCATTTTAATAAAGCTTCGGGCCTTTGTGTATTCCCACCCTACCTCCTGCATATCCGCCTCCCACTTCCCCACTAACCTTTTCCCACACAAGTCTAAAGCTAGTTACCGTACTTAGACGTTTTACAGTAGAAATATGTTCATAGATAATAGTGTACTATTGCATGCTGGTATTGATATAGATTAGCATGGGATTTACATAAGTCCCTAGTGGTAGGAATATTGTATTGTATTGAATTGTATGTATGCTTTATTGTGTGAATGTAATTTATTCCCGAGCTGCGTCTCGTGGCTAGGATGTGTGCAGGCTCGGACTGGGCCGCCGGGGGACCGGGGAATCCCCCGGTGGGCCCCCCCGAGCCGCTGTGGGCCCCGGAGGCAGTGCCGTCGCTCCCCGGGGCACCGTCCGCACATCCGGTCCCTGGACGCCCGGGTCCGCGTCCCGAGCGCCTAGAGACCGGCCCGGTAGCTGGGGACTAATGTCCCCGACTCCCGGGGCTGCGCGGTGTCAGCGGAGCACAGCGCCACTAGCGCTTCGCTCTGCTGCTCTCTCTGGCAGGCTGAAGACGCTAGGCCTTCAACCTGCCAGGCGCCGGCCCCTACTGCTGATGTAGGCGGCGCGGTGACGTCACGTCACCGCGCCGCCTATGCAGTGCAGCAGGAGCCGGCGGGAGCTCAGAGCGGCCGGAGCAGGAGCCCGAGCCAGGTAAGTGGCTGTTTGTTGTTTTTTTTTTAACTATCTACAAGGGGGCCCTGGCTACAAGGGGGGACCCTGGCTACAAGGGGGGTCCCTGGCTACAAGGGGGGGTCCCTGGCTATAAAGGGGGTCCCTGGCTACAAGGGGGTCCCTGGCTATAAAGGGGGTCCCTGGCTACAAGGGGGCCCTGACTACAAGGGGGCCCTGACTAAAGGGGGTCCCTGGCTACAAGGGGGGCCCTGGCTATAAAGGGGGTCCCTGGCTACAAGGGGGTCCCTGACTGCAAGGGGGGGCCCTGACTGCAAGGGGGGTCCCTGGCTACAAGGGGGTCCCTGACATAAAGGGGGTCCCTGGCTACAAGGGGGTCCCTGGCTACAAGGGGGTCCCTGGCTACAAGGGGGGCCTGACTACAAGAGGGGACCTGACTACAAGGGGGATCCCTGGCTACAAGGGGGGACCTGACGACAAGGGGGGTCCCTGGCTATAAAGGGGGTCCCTGGCTATAAAGGGGGCCCTGACTACTAGGGTGGCCCTGGCTATAAAGAGGGTCCGTGGCTATAAAGGGGGTCCCTGACTGCAAGGGGGGGCCCTGACTACAAGGGGGTGCCTGGCTACAAGGGGGGGCCCTGATTACAAGGGGGGCCCTGACTACAAGAGGGGGCCCTGACTACAAGGGGGGGCCCTGATTACAAGGGGGGACCTGACTATAAAGGGGGTCCCTGGCTACAAGGGGGGTCCCTGACTACAAGGGGGGTCCCTGGCTACAAAGGGGTCCCTGGCTACAAAGGGGGGCCCTGGCTAAAAGGGGGGCCCTGACTACAAAAGGGGCCCTCACTACAAGGGGTCCCTGGCTACCTACAGGGGTCCCTGGCTACAAAGGGGGCCCCTGACTACAAGCGGGTCCCTGGCTACCTAAAGGGGGGCCCTGGCTACAAGGGGGGTCCCTGGCTACAAGGGGGGACCTGACAACAAGGGGGGTCCCTGGCTATAAATGGGGTCCCTGGCTATAAAGGGGGCCCTGACTACTAGGGGGGCCCTGGCTATAAAGGGGGTCCCTGGTTATAAAGGGGGGCCCTGGCTGCAAGGGGGGGCCCTGACTACAAGGGGGTCCCTGGCTACAAGGGGGGTCCCTGGTTACAAGGGGGGCCCTGACTACAAGGGGGGGCCCTGACTACAAGGGGAGGCCAGGACTTCAAGGGGGGGGCCCTGGCTACAAGGCGGGTCCCTGGGTACAAGGGGGGGCCCTGGCTACAAGGGGGGCCCTGACTACAAAAGGGGCCCTCACTACAAGGGGTCCCTGGCTACCTACAGGGGTCCCTGGCTACAAAGGGGGCCCCTGACTACAAGCGGGTCCCTGGCTACCTAAAGGGGCCCCTGGCTCCCTAAAGGGGGCCCCTGGCTACCTAAAGGGGGCCCCTGACTACAAGGGGGGCCCTGACTACAAAGGGGGCCCCTGGCTACCTAACGGGGGCCCTGACTACAAGGGGGACCCTGGCTACCTACAGGGGGCCCTAACTACCTACAGGGGGGCCCTAACTACAATGGGGCCCTGGCTACCTAAAGGGACGCTTTGACTACCTACAGGGAGGCCCTGACTACAAAGGGGGCCCTGGCTACCTAAATACTAAAGGGGCCCTGACTACCTACACAGTAGCTAAAGAGGGCCCCTAACTACCTGCGAACTACCTAAAAGAGGCCTTAACTACTTGTATACTACTTCATGGGAATCCCCAACTGCCTGTATACTACCTAAAGGGGGTCCCTCACTGCTTGCAGCCTATATAAAGGGGACCCTAACTACCTACAGCTTACCTAACTGGGAGAAACCACATACCTACAGACTGGAGCCTTGCCTATTTGCCTACCTTCCTAGAGTCTTGACTACCTACCTGGTAATATAATTGAGAGGGAAGCAGCCCATAGTTGTAGCATTATCTCCAGGGACTTAGTCCTCTCCCCACCTTCCAACCCCTTAGGATACTAGACCTCTAAGTTATGGCTTGTACCCGCTCTCCCACCCCTGGGAAGTTTGTACAGAGGTGGGAATAGATAAAGAGATGCTGGAAAATTGGGGATTCTAAGATATTTGTGTGTAATTTCTGCAGGGATGAGCTGTGGCCGGGACAAGTCCTCATGGCGGTGTGGAACGGATGCAGAGGAAAAGGGAATAAGAACGACTCATGAAAGAAGAGAACGACTCATCAGATAGGACGTCTCCGGTGAGTCCCTGATTTCAGGGGTTATTTTACTTCTATATTGGATCAGTGCTGTATTCACTGTAATGTGATGTGACCTGAGCTGGTGTCTGACCTCTATATGGTGGTGTTGTAGGTTATACCTGAGCTTGTGTCTGACCTCTATGTGGTCTCTATATGGCGGTGTTGTAGGTTATACCTGAGTTGGTGACTGACCACTATGTGGTCTCTATATGGCGGTGTTGTAGGTTATACCTGAGCTGGTGTCTGACCTCTATGTGGTCTCTATATGGTGGGGGGATATTGTATGTGGGTGGAGGGGGATATGGATGGAGCTACTTAGCCCTGTGTCTATGATATGCTAGACTGTGACATATGTGTGACTAACTTGCTATTGTACTACACAATACAGTTCTGTTTTGCACACTGTATTATGTGGTAAAATGGGCGCGTTTATGTCCGAGAGGCCGGTAATATTTTCATGTACAGTAGGGTGGGCCCCCAAGATCAATTCCCCTGTGGGCCCCAGACCCCCCAGTCCGACACTGACTGTGTGTATGTATTAGACGATTTGGTTGTCAATAAACTTTATTCAATCAAAAAATAGGGTTAATAAGCAGCTCTCAGCCATAGGTTGGGCAATGACATATGAGCTGGAACACGCCCTAGAAAATACACTTTCAGACTCCATTCTTGTAAATCCTGAAGCCATGGCATCTGCTGAGGTGAGAGACGAGCTGCTCTGCTTCATCTGTCTGAGCATTTATACAGATCCTGTAACCCTGAGATGTGGACACAACTTCTGTCGGGTCTGTATTGATCGTGTGCTGGATACACAGGACGGATCTGGAGTTTATTCCTGTCCGGAATGTAGGGAAGAGTTTCGGAAGCGGCCTGCACTGAAGAGGAACATAGCTCTACATAATGTAGCAGAACGTCTCCGGTCTACTCAGCGACCTCAGGAGAAGATCACCGGGATCTGCTGCACTTACTGTATTCATGCTCCTGTACCTGCTGTGAAATCCTGTCTGCACTGTGAGGCTTCTCTGTGTGATAATCACCTGAGAGTTCACAGCAAAGGACCAGAACATGTCCTGACCGAGCCCAGCACCAACCTGGAGAACAGGAAATGCCCTGACCATAAGAAGATCCTGGAATATTACTGTACTGAGGATGTGGCTTGTGTCTGTGTGTCCTGCAGATTGGATGGGGAACACCAGGGACACCGGGTGGAGATGCTGGATGAGGCCTCTGAGAAAAAGAAGAAAATTATAAATCTTCTGCAGAAATTGATCACAAAGAGAGAGAAGACTGAGGAAAGAGTCCGGATTCTGGAGGAGCACAGGAGAAAAGCTCAAGAGAAAGCATCTGGAGAAGCCAAGAGAGTCACTGCACTGTTTATAGACATCAGGAGACGGCTGGACCACCTGGAGAAGAGAGTCCGGAGTAAGATCTCTAGGCAGGAAAAGGAAGTATCACTCTCATCCTCCACTCTGATCCAGCAGCTGGAAATAAAGAAGGACGAGCTGTCCAGGAAGATGAGACACATTGAGGGGCTGTGTAACATGACGGATCCACTGACTGTCCTACAGGATCCAGACACAGGTGACTTGTGTGATCCTGAGGAGGAGGGAGGTGATGAGGACACAGTGGGACATGATGGAGATGATGAGGACACAGGAGGACATGATGGAGATGATGAGGACACAGGAGGACATGATGGAGGTGATGGGGACACAGGGGGATTTGATAAGACAAATGCTATAGATGTGGATGTAATTACAGGGATGTTTCATGCAGGTTTCTCTGATATAATGACATATCTACAGACCATCTTACCTGTAAAACCAAAAAACACCAACCTCAGAGTCCAATCTCTGTCCAGACAAACACAAGCATTACCTTTGTCAAGTACAAAATATGGAGGCAAGAAGGTAGTAGTCAGGACTAGTGGTCTCAGGCAGAAAGTAACAGCTCCAGGAGAGAGAGGAATTTACGGTCAGGGTCCTGCAGACATATTTCTGGATATAAACACAGCTGCTAATTATATCCATATATCGGCTGATCTGAAAACTGCATCCTTTTCAAGAACAAACCAGAATCGTCCACATCGTCCAGAAAGATTTTTAGAGTTTCAGGTGATAAGCAGAGAGAGATTCAACTCAGGGCGACATTACTGGGATGTGGAGTCTGATAAATTGTTAATAGGGAGTTGGAGGGTGGGGATGTGTTGAACCAGTTTATACAGGAAGAGTGCTCAGTCCTATATTGGAGATAATAACAAGTCCTGGTGCTTATGTGGAGGGCTGTTGTATAATACTCATTATTCGGTGCAACATGACAGTAAAGTGATCAAGTTAAATTACAAGTATTCCAGTGATAGAGTCAGGATCTGCCTGGATTATGAGGCCGGGGAGTTGTCCTTTTATGAGCTGTGTGACCCTATCAGACACTTACACACCTTCACCACCACCTTCACCGAGCCCCTTTATGCTGCATTATGGTTATACGGAGGTTCTGTTACAATATCGAACAAGCCGGAGCTGTGAGGAGCCATCATCATATCATAAGAAATCTGTCCAGAGAACAGACTGTGATTGGAGTGTTTTTTATATGATTTGTTTTTGCTACAGTTTTTTTTATTGTCGCAAAACCACAAAATTTCTGTCACAATCACTGCAGAACTCAACGTTCTCACATCATTGACTAAGGCTCCTCAGAAACTTTTAGTCATGTCATGATCAAGATAAAATCAAAGGTGACTAGAACTATCATGCAGCCTCAATATTCCTAAACACTTACCAGCAACTAAGAATGATCCCCAGATTTCTGACGATGTAGGAATTCCTGTGATTATCGTGTGCCTTATCCTACTAAGTAGTGTTGAGCGATTATTATCGACAAAGTTGAAATCGGCACAGTTTTTATGGTGATCGGATTTTTTAGATCATGCGATAATTTAGGTTAAAAACTGTGCATCATCTATTAAGATCGCGCCTTTTTCGGTGCTTCCTGTAATTTTGGCGGCCAGCAAATCAGATTACAGAATAGAGCAGGGTGAGATGTGTGTGCGACGTCATGACTGGGATGTGTATGGTTGCGATTGGCTGGAAAAATCACATGACCTCGTTTTACATAGAACAGCGTTTCCTGTTCAGCCTCAGTGTCTCTCAGCGTCTCATAGGGATAGGACCTGCGCTCTGCCTGTGTCCAAACAGCTCAGCGAAATTATTATATTTCTTCACAGAGAAACCTCTACTATTAGCTGTGATCCTTACAACTTAGCTAGATTAGAGATTGGAAGATTTTATATAGCTAGGTAGAGAATTTTAAAGGAGCATCTACTGCTGTAAAGTCATGGTGGGGAGCGAAGGGGGGGGCCCCCGCGGGCGAACACAGACAAGCTCTATAAAGAATACTGGATAAAGTTCACCAAGACTTAGTGTAGACATTGTAATAGCTTTATTATTAACAGTTTTCTATTGAAATATTTCCTGGATATTGGGCAGCCTGAACTTATAGGATACACATCTTTTCTAGTAACTGCAGGTCTTTTTGTTAGGTGCAAAACTCCACTTTTAATTTCAGTATACATTTCAGATAGGTGTTCATTTTCAATTTTGCCCATTCCACCTTTGTTGATATATCCACCTTGTACTTAAATTAGAATCCAGCAAGTCAACACAGATTGATAGGTGCCAAAAATACCTTGTAATATCCTAATAAATTTCAGATACGTGTTTTTTTACTTTGGCGCACTACAGCTTTGTTCATTGAGGCACCTTGCACTTAAATGTGAATACTGCAATTTTTTAGTCACCACAGGTGAATTGATAGGTGCCAAAAAATACCTTTTATTATCCGAATACATTTCAGATACGTGTTTTTTCACTTTGGCGCAGGCCAGCTTTGTTGATAGATCTACTTTGCAGTTAAATTTGAATACAGCAATTTTGTAGTCACCACAGGTGA
Source organism: Phyllomedusa bahiana (assembly GCA_025379985.1). NCBI lineage: Eukaryota > Metazoa > Chordata > Amphibia > Anura > Hylidae > Phyllomedusa > Phyllomedusa bahiana. The sequence continues at coordinate 24,787 of JAODAL010018701.1, read as the reverse complement.
ATTGATAGGTGCCAAAAAATACCTTTTATTATCCGAATACATTACAGATACGTGTTTTTTGCACTTTTGCCCAGTCCAGATTTGTTGATAGAGCCACCTTGCAGTTAAATTTGAATCCAGCAATTGTGTAGTTACCACAGGTGAATTGATAGGTGCCAAAAAATACCTTTTATTATCCGAATACATTACAGATACGTGTTTTTTTGACTTTGGTGCACTACAGCTTTGTTCATTGAGGCACCTTGCACTTAAATGTGAATACTGCAATTTTTTAGTCACCACAGGTGAATTGATAGGTGCCAAAAAATACCTTTTATTATCCGAATACATTACAGATACGTGTTTTTTGCACTTTTGCCCAGTCCAGATTTGTTGATAGAGCCACCTTGCAGTTAAATTTGAATCCAGCAATTGTGTAGTTACCACAGGTAAATTGATAGGTGCCAAAAAATACCTTTTATTATCCGAATACATTACAGATACGTGTTTTTTGACTTTGGTGCACTACAGCTTTGTTCATTGAGGCCACTTGCACTTAAATTTGAATACTGCAATTTTTTAGTCACCACAGGTGAATTGATAGGTGCCAAAAATACCTTTTATTATCCGAATACATTTCAGATACATGTTTTTTCACTTTGGTGCAGGCCAGCTTGGGTGAGCGACCTACTCTGCAGTTAAACTATACTACACCAAGTTTGTAGTCACCACAGGTGAATTGATAGGTGCCAAAAATACCTTTTATTATCCGAATACATTACAGATACGTGTTTTTGGCACTTTTGCCCAGTCCAGATTTGTTGATAGAGCCACCTTGCAGTTAAATTTGAATCCAGCAATTGTGTAGTTACCACAGGTGAATTGATAGGTGCCAAAAATACCTTTTATTATCCAAATACATTTCAGATACGTGTTTTTTCACTTTGGCGCAGGCCAGCTTTGTTCACTTGATAGATCTACTTTGCAGTTATATTTGAATCCAGCAATTTTGTTTTGATTTGAGGGATTTGAGAATAGCTGTGATTTGCCGTCTTTTAATAAGAGACTTTCCAAAACTATTCCATACCTTCTCAAATTTGTATATTTCTGAACATGGAGCGAAATTCAGGTGGTAAGCGAGCAAAGAGGGGGGTAGGACATGGAGGTAGAGGTACGAGAGAAGGTGCTCCTTCCAGTGCTGGCGACAACACGCATGCCAGCGGATCATCAGTTGCAGGACCGTCAGGCCTGTCATCGCTGGGTCAGTGCCCTGTGAATCTCAGTAACGAACAGCGTCGCCAATCTGTCCTTCAGTGGTTAATGCAACCTGCATCTAGCAGTCTTACCTCCTCGTCCTCCCAGTCACGGCCACAAATGTCGTCATCAGCATCACCAGCATCCGTCCAACTGAAGCAGCCCAAATGTCAACTCGTGACCCACCACTGTGGATAATCCATTTTCTGAAGACCTCTTGATGACAAAATGCGGTTGGGGTCAGAAGGCATGTTAAAAGATCAAGAGGCCAAAGAGGATGATTTTCTCTGCTCTGACGCCCAGTTACTGATGCCATCAGAGGAGGAGAAGGAAGCCGGTCAATCGGCAAAAATCCCGGGCGGTCGGCAACGCCTTGCAGTCCCTCTTGCTTGTAGCCCGCAGCTCCTGGATGCAGAATGTCAGGACGACAAAGTCACCTGTGTTGATGATGATGATGACGACATTGCGGATCCAACGTGGTCTTTTCAGCAGAATTTGCTTGCGAGCGCTTCATCACTGGACGAGGAGGAAGACGATGGGTAGTGTCAGTATGGGTTCCGCCTCAAAAAGGGAGAGGGCGATCGCAGAAGTCCGCTGATATGATTCCGCCAGCCACGGTCAGCGCAAACCCCGCTCCTCGCTTATCGCCGTCAAAAAGGTCCAGGACCTCTCAAGCCTGGGCCTTCTTTGACCAAGCCTCTGATTCACCCAGCGATGTCATATGCCGCCTTTGCCGTAAACGCATAAGTAGAGGCAAGAACCTTAGGTGGTTAACCACCACCAATATGTCTAGTCACATGCAGCGAATGCATGAGTTGAAATGGAGGCAACACTTGGCCAAAAAAGGCCAGACCGACGCCGGGCCTCCAACCACTGTCACACCCTCTGTCTCCACCTCCTCCGCCACCACCAAGCGTTCCTCAGCTGCCCATGTCTCTCAGAGTCATGATCAGGGATCAGCCTCCGCTTCAGCCTCCACCGTCGCCCGAGTACCACCAGCACCACCAGAGACCCATCCTACCCTCCTTCTTCGCCAGTTTGACGACCTGCACGCGTACAGTGGCCAGTCTAGCAGCCAGCCTTCTGTACTTCCAGGTTTGGGAGCAGAAGAAACACTTTAACCCAAACCATCCCAAAGCCAAAAGCCTGAATTTCGGCATTGCCAGGATTTTGGCCTTGGAAATGTTGCCTTTCCGTCTGGTGGACACAGATGGGTTCCACCACGTCATGGTCCTTGCCTGCCCCATTACCAGAGGCCGAGCAGCATTTCTTTGCCAGAAAAGCTGTCCCTGCCCTGGCCAGCCACGTGTCATCTAAAATTTCAAGCGCGTTGTCTGCATCTGTGTCCGGAAAAGTCCATCTCACCACCGACACATGGACTAGTAAGCACGGCCAAGGCCGCTATATCTCTGTGACAGCTCACTGGGTGAGCTGGGTGGATGTCCCTGGGGGTGACGGTGGCTCTCAGGCTCGGCGCACGCTCTTCAAAACCGCAGGGATGGTGCAGGGTTCTTTCCCCCAAGGTCCTCTGGTGGCATCACGTGCCCAGAGAAACCAGGCCGTGTTGAAATTAATCTGTCTTGGAGACCATCCACACACAGGTCAGGAGCTGTGGATGGCTCTCCGCAACGAGACCGAGCGCTGGCTGGGTGACAAGAACCTTGTGCCAGGCAAGGTGGTGTGCGATAACGGGCGAAATCTGCTGGCCGCCCTTAAGATCGGTAGGCTGGAGCACATCCCTTGCCTGGCACATGTCATGAACCTTGTCGTCCAGAAATTTCTAAAGAGCTACCCGGGTCTGGACTGCCTGCTGAAGAAGGCTCGAAGTCTAAGTTCGCACTTCCGCCGTTCACACCCTGCTTCGTCCCGCCTGGCTGCGTTGCAGCGTCAGCTCGGCCTCCCCGTCAACCGTCTCATTGTTGACGTGGCAACACGCTGGAATTCCACCCTCCACATGCTCCAGCGATTGTGGCAGTACGAAGTGACACATGGCCTGACAAGCAGCGGTGCGGACCTCGGGGTGTTGAGCCACCGAGAGTGGAGGCAGGTGAAAGAGCTCTGCACCATCCTTGCCAGTTTTGAAGAAGCCACCAAAATGGTCAGTGCGGACAATGCCCTTGTCAGCATGAGCACTGTGGTGATCTTAGTTCTGGAACGATCGTTGGACACTCTGAAACAACAGGTCCCGCCAGCGACGGAGGAGGAGACGGACACAGATGCGGACACGGAGCCTTTCTCTCCGTCAAATCCACAAGGCCCGACAGTTTCACAATTTCATCGGTCTTCATTAGGCAGTGGTTCGGGGTCCAGAGCTAGTGCAAGGTAGCGCATCAGCTCTCAGGGTGCATCATCTCAGGCAAGTCAGGGCTGTGATGAAGCTGTGCCGGAGGTAGTGGAGGATTAGGAGGAGGAGGTATTCCTAGACACCGATGTTACCGACGTCCCTGCCTTGGAAAGAGGTTGGAGCGAATTTGAGGCGGAGGAGGAAGATGAGGAAGATCAGTTTGCTAGTGCCCCTCGACCCAGAGGCTTGGGAAATCAAGGCTCCATCTCTCACATGAGTGCTTGGATGCTCCATTTCCTCCAACATGATCCTCGCATTAAGGCCATCAAAATGAACAACAGTTACTGGGTGGCCACCCTCCTGGATCCCCGGTACAAAACAAAACTGCTAAAAATGGGTACAAGTATTTTGTGCAGTGCACCTTCTAAGTGCTGGGCGGCTTGCCCACAAACTTTTTTTTTTTTTTTTGTTTGTTGGTGATATAAGCTGACACCCACAGGGTTTTTAACCCTGTACAGAGGGGCTTTCCCTCGTATCGTTTTATCCATATGAAATTTCTAAATCGGGTATTGTTGCTTTTTTTTACAGTTTTCCCCCATGTTTTTAAAATTGTGGTTTTTTGCATGGGGTGTAAAATTGGTACCTAGAGTTCACCCACGAAATTTTTTTTCTTTGGCGGGCGTTTAGGGCTTTTTAAACCCGCGTTTAATAATGACGGACCCACCCTGGGTTTCCAACCCGCACCCCCCGTAACCCGGCCCGGGGTTTTTTTGCTGTGGCCCGGGACAGGATAGTCAATGTCCAGTTCAACTAAAATGGTCGTTAAAAAGGGACCCCTTTTTTTCCGCACTTTTTAAAATTGGGGGGGCAGACAGGTTTAAGGCCCATACGGGGGCCCAGGCAGGGACATTAAATGGCCAGTTCAACAAAAATGGTGGTTAAAAAGGACCCCCTTTTTCCTGCATTTTTTAATCTGGGGGTCAGACAGGTTTAAAGGTCATACTGGGGTCCGGGAAAAGGTTTAGTCAAGGGCCAAGTTCAACTAAAATGGGGGTTTAAAAGACTCCTTTTTCCGGCATTTTTTAAATTCGGGGGTCAGACCGGGTTTAAGGGTCATGCTGGGGTCCAGGACAGGGTTTGTAAATGTCCTTCAAAAAAAATGGTTTTTTAAAAGGGAATTTTTTTTTCCGGCACTTTTTAATGGGGGGGTCGACATTTTAATGGTAAATACTGTGGCCCGGGGACAGGGACAGTAATGTCCAGTTAACAAAAATTTGGGTGGTTGAAAAAAAAACCCCCTTTTTGGGGGCCCTTTTTTTAATTTGGGGGGGTCAGACGGGGTTTAAGGGGTCATACTGCGGTCCAGGCGTTCTAGCCCAATGCCCAAAGTTCAAAAAATTGGTGGTTAAAAGGACTTTTTTTTTCCCGGCACTTTTTAACCCGTGGGCCCAGACGGGTTTAAAGGGTCATGTGCCCCCAGGACGGGTTTGTCCAATGTAAAAGTTCAACAAAAAAGGGTTTGGTTAAAAGACCCCCTTTTTTCCGGCACTTTTTAACTGGGGGTCGACAGGTTTAATGGTCTTACTGCGGCCCCAAGGACAGTTTAGTCAATGCCCAGTTCAACTAAATTTGGGTTTTTTTGGGAAAGACCCCTTTTTTTTTGGGGCCCTTTTTAATCTGTGGGCAGACAGGTTTAAGGGCCCTTGCTGCGGTCCAGGACGGGGTTTTGTCAATGTCCTTTAAAACAAAAAATGGGGGGTTGAAAGCCCCCTTTTTTCCGGCCCTTTTTTTTCGGGGGGTCGGGACGGGGTTTAAGGGTTTAATACTGGGGTCCGGGGAATTTTTAGTCAATGTCCATTTCAACTAAAAGGGTGGTTAAAAGACTCCTTTTTCCTGCACTTTTTAATCTGGGGGTCAAACAGGTTTAATGGCATACTCGGTCCGGGGACGGTTAGTAAATTGCCCAAAATTAACAAAAAAGGGGGTTGAAAGACCCCCTTTTCCGGCATTTTTAAAAATCTGTGGGTCAGACGGGTTTTTAAGGGTATGCTGGGGTCCGGGACGGGGTTTTTTCAAGCCCAGGCCCAACAAAAAGGGTGGTTGAAAGCTCCTTTTTGGGCATTTTTTTAATCGGGGGGTTCAAAGGGTTTAATGGTCATACTGCGGTCCAGGACAGTTCTAGTCAATGCCCCAGTTCAACTAAAATGGTGGTTGAAAGCCCCTTTTTCCCGGCATTTTTTAATCGGGGGGCGGGACGGGTTTAAAATGGTAATACGGCGGTCCGGCCCATTTCTAGAAAATGTCCATTTTAAAAATAAAATGGGGGTTAAAAGACTCCTTTTTCCGGCATTTTTTTAATCTGGGGGTCAACGGGTTTAAGGGTCAAAACTGCGGTCCGGGACATTTTCTAGTAAATGTCCATTTTCAACTAAAAGGGGGGTTGGGAAAGACTCCTTTTCCCGGCACTTTTTAATCTGGGGGTCAGACGGGTTTAAAGGGGTCATGCTGCGGCCCGGACGGGGGTTTGCCCAATGCCCCGTTAACTAAAAATGGGGGTTGAAAAAACTCCTTTTTCCGGCATTTTTAAATTTGGGGGGTCGGGAACGGGTTTAAATGGAAATACTGGGTCCAGGACAGTTTTTTTAGCAATGCCCCGGGTTCAACTAAATGGGGGTTGAAAAAAATTCCTTTTTTCCCCGGCACTTTTTAAGGGGGGTTTTCAGAAGGTTTACGGGCAAACTGCGGTCCAGGCCCGGGTATAGTCAATGTCCTTTTTAAAACTAAAAGGGGGTTTTGAAAGCCCCCTTTTTCCGGCTTTTTTTAATCGGTGGGTCAGCATTTTAAGGGTAATGCTGGGGGTCCAGAACAGGGTTTGTAAATTGTCCAGGTCAACTAAAATGGGGGTTTAAAAGACCCCTTTTTTCCCGGCATTTTTTTAATCTGGGGGGTTCGGGGACGGGTTTTAATGGTCATATGCGGCCCAAAACCCATTTCTAGTCAATGCCATTTAAAAAACCTAAAATGGGGGTTGAAAGACCCCCTTTTTCCGGCACTTTTAATCGGGGGGCCCGGACGGTTTTTAAGGGTTATAACTGGGGCCCGGACAGGGACATTATATTCCGGGCCCAACAAAATGGGGTTGAAAGATTTCCTTTTTCCCGGCACTTTTTAATCTGGGGGTCAGACATTTTTAAGGGTTCATAATGCTTTCCCAGGACAGTTTTGTAAATGTCCATTCAACAAAAAAAGGTGGTTGAAAATTTCCTTTTTCCGGAAATTTTTAATCTGTGGGTCAACAGGTTTAAGGGTCAGCGGGGTCCCAGGACGGGGTTTTTGTCAAGGTCCAGTTAAACTAAAATGGGGGGTTAAAAGCACTTTTTTCCGGCATTTTTTTAATCTGGGGGTCGCGATTTTTTTTGGGGGCTGCTGCGTTCCAGGAAAAGGGATATTCAAGTCCAGTTTTCAAGTAAAATGATGGTTCAAATAATACTGCCTCCGGCATTTTTTAAATTTTGGGTGGGTGATCCCAGGGCCGTTTAACAGCACAAATGGGCCCCTGGGCTAGGGGAAAAACTCCCCCCCCCCCCCCCCCAAAAAAAAAAAAAAAAAAACACAAACTCAAAAAAAAAAATATAAACTTTTACCAGCTCCGGTCACCTTTTACGACAAGATTTTACACTAAAGGGGTTTAAATAGCAAAATAACCCCTGCCACCAGGGACTCACCGGGGGACTATTTGATCAGTTTGTTCCTAAATCGTTTCTTTCCCTTTTTCCTCCCCTTTTCCTCCGGGGACCGCCAGACCCTTGCCCCGGGGGCCCCCGCCATCGCCCGCAGAATGCAACGCACAAACATTTTAAAAGAACCCCAACTTTATCAGCACTTCGCTGCTAAATTCCTACCTTTTGTTTATGGGCGCCCCCACATTTAGTAAGTGGGGTAGTACTTATTTTGCCAATTTTTTGAAAATGAAAAAGCAGGAGATTTTAAAAGGGCGGTGCGCGTAGCGCGGCGCGAAAAAATTTTGCATGGGAAACGCCCTCTTTTCAGTATGCCCGCCCCTTCAAAAAAGCCACCCCCAATCCACCTAACTGCATAACGGTTTTGGAAGAAAGCCGGGTTTAAAATCCCCCTTTTTAGCCAGGTATAACCCCCCAAAAGCAGGTGGGTTCCCCCTTTCGGGCAGGTAAAAACCCCCCTTGGGGGAAAGAAGATGCCCCTTTGAAACCAGGTAGGTCCCCCCCTTTTGTTAGCCAGGTAGGTGCCCCCTTTGGGTTTCCCCAGTTTTGTGGCCCCCTCTTTTTGGCCAGCTAGTCCCCCCATTGTTGCCAGCTAGTGCCCCCTCTTTTGGCCAGGTATTCCCCCCCCTTTTTTGCCAGCAAATTCCCCCTTTCTGTTGCCAGGTAGTCCCCCCATTTTTGGGCCAGGTAAGTGCCCCCTTTTGTTGCCGGGGTTGGGGGGGGGGGGGGGGGGGGGGGGGGGGGGGGGCCCCCCTTTTTGCCAGGTAGATGCCCCCTCGTTGCCAGGTAAAAGGTCCCCTCTGTTCCCGGTAGTGCCCCATTTTGGGCGGGTTTGTCCCCCCATTGTTCCCAGGTGGGCCCCCCCTCTTTTCCCAGTAAAAGCCCCCTCTGTTGCCGGGTAGATGCCCCCCTGTTGCCAGGTAGGGGGCCCCCCTTTTTTTGCCGGGGTAGGTGCCCCCTTTGGGTTGCCAAAAAAGTCCCCCGGTTGTTTCCCAGCTATGCCCCCCTTTTCCCAGGTAGATTCCCCCCCTCGTTCCCAGGTAGTGCCCCCATTGTTTGCCAGGTAGATGCCCCCTAGTTCCCAGGTAGATGTTCCCCATTTTTCCCGGGTAAAATTTTCCCCCCATTGTTTCCCAGGTAGTCCCCAAATTTTTTGCCAGGTAGGTGCCCCCATTTTTTGCCAGGTAGTGCCAGTATTTTAAACAAAAAAAAATAAAAAAATAAAAATTTTAAATTCCCAAAAGTTTTTCCCTTTCCTTTTTCTCCACGTCCGGACCCCGGGGGCCGCTGGCACAGACTGCAGGGCCGCGGAGTGGGGCGCCAAAGAGGGTCATCACATCCCCGGCCCCCTCCCCCCGGGGCCCCTCCTGGGAGTGAACAGAGGGGGATCAGTAGAATCCGTTTTTTAAACCCCTCGGCGCTGCTTGCACACCAGCGGTTGCGGGGCGGCGGGGGGAGGGCCTGCATGGCTGGGTCTGTGCCCCGGCCAGGGGCACCCGGGGTTGTGTGAGGGGGCCACAAAACCGGCGCCGGTACCCCGGGGCCCCCCGGGGGAAACCCCAGCCTCCCCCGGCGACGCTCCGACCCGGGCGCTGGGGGCCCGAACCCCCGGTGCCCCCGGCAGAGCCGGTTTGTCGCTCCACTGGGGGGGTAGGGGGAAATTGCCCTTGGGGGGCCCCCCAGAGTTCGGGGGGCCCCCCGGGCCCAGTGGCCTACCTGGCCCAATGGAAGAGACGGCCCGGGTGATCAGGTTTAAGGGTCATGCTGTGGAAAAGGGGACAGGGATAGTAAAAGGGTGTGTTTTTTTTTTTCTGTGGCTTTTATAGCCAAAAGTGTTGTGCCTAAGTTGTTGTTGGGGCTTTTTAATTCCAGCTTCTCCAGCCCGGTTTGGGTTTGTAAAAAATTAAAGGGGTGTTGTTCCCTTACCCATAGACTTTAAGGTCATCGCTCAAAAACGACTGCTCCCCTATCAAAAACCTTATCAATGGGGGGCCGGGACAATGACTATCGCCCGATGTCAATAGCCAACGTAACCTCAAAACTACTACTAAGAAAAAAAATTTGATTTATTTTGAAATTTGGGACACCCAAAACCAAAAGTCACCTTGAACCCCCAAACTCAAAAGGGTTTTGTTCACAGGGGCGTGTTTAGCCCTTTGAAAAAATTTGTTTTTTGCACGTGTTTGGTTTAAATTTCGTTGGGCCCCTAGAGGGCCCCAAAAACGAAACTAAAAATGGGGAAATCTGATTTTACATTGCTTTTAACTTGAAAAAACGAAATTCGGCCTTCACCCGAGTGATCGCTGATGCGTGCCCTAAATGGCCTTCTTTTCTGACCCTTTCCCAAAAATTTAAAATGTAAATTTCCCTTGGTCCAAAGACCACGGGACCCCTTTTAACACTATAGGGGTGCGACCCTGCGCACCCAACACTAAATGAAAACCCACCAGCTGAAATGTTTGGATTGTGTTGGATCGTTTCCACCGAAAGCGTTTCTGAATGCGTATTTGGGTTTAAAACCCCGGAAAAATTTTTTTTCCCCAAAATGGGAATCCAAACATCCCGTGTGAAGGGGCCCCCAAACCCATAAAGCTTTTTTTGGGGGGATCAATGTAGATAAAAAAATTTTGTTTTTTTGTTTGTAAAGTTTTTAAAGGAAAGGAGTGAGATCCTACAGAAGAGAGGACTTATTTCAATCAGGTCAGCACCCAATGTCGGGTTTAAAAAATTTAAAACCCCAACCAAAAAGTATCAAATGGAAAATCTAATAAGCCAAAATTAAATGGGGTAAAGGCATTGCCATAAGACCCCGAATTTTTCAAAATGCGCCTAAATGGGGGGCTTTTTGGGGGGTGTTCGGGGGGTTTGGTTGCCCCAAAACCCCTGATAATTAAGACATTTTCTATGAATGTGGTTCGGCAAAATAGGCACTTACTGCCGGACAGGCAAAAATTTTTTTTCCAATGGGGTCCCCGACCCTGAGGAGTCGAAGTGGGGGCTAGTTTTGCCATTGAGGAAAAAAATTTCCCCTTTAAATTTTTAAACTTCCAAAAGTACAAAAATAAAAATAAAAAATTTTTTTTTGGATAATTAAAAAAAACTATAAAAAAAAAAATTTAAATTTAAAAAAAAAAAAAATTTTTAAAATTCATATAAAAAATTAATATAAAAATTTATAAATTTATCCCAAAAATAAAAATTTTTCTCCTATTAAAAGTATGAAAAATTTGTTAGGGGTCGGTGGTTTTGGGCTGGAAAACCGCTAGCGTTGGTGTAAGCCACGTCAGGGAAGGGAAGTCTAAAACCCCCCGGTTTTTTCACCAGACCCCGCCGAAAAAGCGGGATGGACTTGCTGCGGCGTGAGGCCCCCAGGTCTTTTCCCCCGACGGACTTGCTAGCGATGGGGCCCGGGGGTAGGGGCGGGTACGGAATCGTAAACCCAAAGGGAAAGCCGGGGACGGGAAAGAAGGTCGGGGCGGGGAAACCCGGTTCGGGTCAGGACGGGGCAGACGGTCAGGTCGGGCCCCAAAACAGGCAAGGTCGGGAACGTAAGCAAAGGGATTTGGAAAAACGGGCGATCAAAACAAAACCCCTAAATTTCCCTTTTCAAAACTAACTGGCCCCACCCCCAAAAACGAACAGGAAAGGTGTTTGGGGGCGGGGTCCCTTAAAAAAAAGGACCCAGCCCCCCACCCAAAAAAAACCAAAAAACTGGGGGCGGGGCCCCTTTAAATCCAACCCCCGCGCGCCCCCCGGGGGCCTAGGGACACCGGGGAAAACCCGCGCGGGGCCCGGCCCGGGAACAGACAGGGGCAGGTTAACCGGACGTGGCGGGTTAAGGGGCCGGCCCCCCGGGCGCAGGGGAAGGACGCGGGCAGCAGGGGGCACCCGCGCCGGAGCCCTGCAGGGCAGGGGGGTAAGAGGGGAGAGCGGGGGCGCCCCGGTGCCCGCCCCCCAGGGACATTTCCCCCCCCCCCTTTAGGTCTCCCCCTTTTTTTTTGGAAAACCCTAAAAGGGGGTCAGGGGACAGGTTGGCCTCAGGTTCCCAGGGAACGCCCCTTTCAGGCCCGAAACCCCTTCCAGCGTTAAGGAAAAACCCTTCCCATCACGTTTTTCCCGCGGCCTCCTTGACCTAAAAAGGTGTTATCAAATCGCCAAAGGGGAAAAAGGGCCCAGACAGATCTAGGGGAAGAACGATTCAGAAAAAAAAGGGCTTGAGGAGCGGGGAACATGGAAGGAGTTCGGGTAACGCAGAGGGGAAGGAAAGCGGAGCTTGTAGGACACCGGATTTAACTCTGAAAAACCCCCAAAAGGGCCCCCAAAATACTTAGGACCCACTTGTGCGGGGCATTTTTGAAGCGAATTACTTGGAAGATAAAAAACCCCCTTTTCCCACCCCCTTTAAAAAATGGGCCCCCGGCCCCCTCCGGTAGGGGGTGGGTCCGGGGCTTTGATACGAAGGAGCCCCGTTAAGGGCCGACTTTTGGACCTGCCAGAAGATTTTGATGTCCCTTCCCTTGGGCATCCCCCGGCGGGAATGTCAAAAGAAGGGGCAGAGGGAGAGGCGGGCGGGGATTTTGGGCCCAAAGGAAAACAAAAAAGGGAAAGGGCTTCCTGTGGATTCAGAGTCCAAGGAGTTGTAAGAAAATTCCCCCCGGGGGAGGAGGTCCGCCCAGTTACCTTTGGCGGGGGGGAAACAAAATTTCGTAGGTGGGTTTCCCCCCCCATTTGGTTGACCCTCTCCCCCTTTCCCTTTGGGGGTTTTGAGGGTGATGGGCCAAACAAAAGTCCAGCTTAACCCCAAATTGAGTACACAGACCCCCGCCAAATTTGGGACAAAAACCCGGGGACCCCCCTTTTCTAAAACCCGAATGTAAGGGGACCCCAATGTAGACGAAAAAACGTGCTGGAAAAAGTTTTGGGGCCAATAAATGGGCGGAGGTAAGCCGGGCGGGGGAAAAAAAGGGGGCCATTTTAGAAAACCCTTGGGTTTTACCCCCCCAAATGCCTGTATTACCCGATGAGGCCAGGAGGTGGGAAAAATGAAGTCCTTGGCGAATGGCCCAAAGGGGATTTTCCCGGGCCGGGGAGAGGTAGTAGTAGCCCCCGCGGGCTGGGGCGGGGGGACCTTTTTAAACGAGACAGGAGGTGCAGGCCAGGACATAATCTTTTAACCATCATGAGCCAGGGTGGGCCACCAGTAATAGCGAAAATTAAAACCGCAGAGACTTATGCAATCCCGGATGGCCAGCCCGTTTAAGGGGGAAAAGTGTCCCCCCAATTTAGGGAATTCGAAGGCCGCGGGCCGGGGGGGGCATAAGGGGGCCTTTTCCCCGGGGGTGGGTTTTTAAGCTCCCGGGGGGTGCCCGGGGGAGCCGTTCGGGGGGAATTAAAAAGCTGCAAAGGTTTCTTCTGTGCCCAAAGTGAAGAAAGGTCGAGAAAAAGGGGATCCGCCCTTTACGTTCTTCCAGTGGCCCAAAGGTTTGGGGAAAAAAGGAAAAAAAGTCAAAGCGGGCGAAGAAGAGGGGGCCACCTGGGTTGAAAAGAGGAATTTTTGACGTTTGAAACAGATTGAAGTTTAAAGGGGGTTTTTGTGGGGTCTGTGAAGATTTCGGGGGGGGTTGGGGACCCCCTCCAACAAGTTTCCCCCCATTCTTCAAGGGGGCCCCAATTTTAAAGGCCAATAGTTTTACGATCTCCAATAGAAAAAATTTTGGGTCGGCTGGCGTGAAGGGTTTTTGGGGAAAGAATCCGCAAAATACGCAGTTTTTTCCCCCGGCGACTTTTGCAAGAAAGGGCAGCTCCCCGGGACCCACAAAGAAAGGGGTCCCCTCAGAACAAAAAGGGCGGGAGTGGGTCCGGGGAGATAGCACAGGGGCCCAAGCAAATGCGGGCTTGAGGATGCCAAAGGCTTTTTTGAGTTCCCGGGGGGCCGGAATTTTGGGGGTTTGGGGTTTTTTTCGTCATTTCCACCCGCGGGGGCCCCGATCCAGGGAGAAAATTTCGAGATGAATTTTTCTGTAGTTTGTTGCAAAACCTAGAAAAAGTTGGGGGTAGCCCCCAAGACCCAAATGGTCGAGGCCACTGTAGAACTTTCAGACAGTTTAGAAGGGGCCCTTGGGGGTCCTTTTAACCAAGGGTGTACCCCCGGAGGGCAACGAAGTGCGCATCAAATAGGCATTTCTCTAATTTGGCTACCCAAATGATGGTCTCGGAGGACGTTTGAGAACCCAGGCGGACGTGAAAAAGGGGGGGGAACCTTCGGGGCTGGAGAGAAGATCAGGGTGTTCCTCCAAGTAAACATGACACAAAACATAGGGAGGTCGGGAAGATCTCGTTGACGAAGTTTTTGGGAAAAAGGGGCCGGAGCGGTTGCAAAAGGCCAAAAGGGCATTTCCAATATTCGAAATGGCCAAAATTTTTTAAAAAGGGTGTTAAAGGCTGTTTTCCATTTGTCCCTTCCCGAATACAATCAGTTGTAAACACCCCCGGAAAGGGCCAATTTAGAAAAAAAATTTTTTCGCCACGTAGGCGGTCAAAAAAGTCAGAAATCCCAAAAAAGGGAGGGGATATCGAATTTTTTTTGGTTTTAAATTTTTTAGAACCCCGATAACGATACAGGGCCGGAGGGTTCCATCTTTCTTTTTGACAAAGAAGAATTTCCGGCTCCCGCAGGGAAGGGAAGACTTGCTTTAAAGCCCTTTCGAAGATTTTCTGAATATACTCCGACATTCGCCCTTTTTTTTTCAGGGGCCGAAAAAGGGTAAACTCCGCCTCGGGGAGGCGTAATTTCCGGGGGTTTCAAATCGATAGGGCAGTCGAAGGGGGCCCCGGGGCGGGGGGAGAGTTTCCCGGTTTTTCTTTCGGAGGAAAAGTCCCGGGAAAATTTCCCGGTAAGGAGCAGGTAGGGCCCGGCAGAGAAATTGAAGGTTTTGCAGAAGCCGACCGCCCGAGCAGGGCGGGGGTGCCACCCGGCAAACGTAGTGACATTCCGGGCCCCCAAAGAAGGAAACTCGCCCTTTTGTTTCCCGTCTAGGATCGGAGCATTTCCTTGCAACCCGGGAAGACCCAGAAGGATTTTCTGAAGAGGAAAAGAGGCCCGCAAAGAGGGGTTTCCAACCCCTTTTCCCGGTGTAAGGGGGCGCCAAACTGCAGGGTGAGGGGCAGTGCCGAACCGAATGGCCAAACCTTAGGCATTTCCCCCCCTGACAGGGAGACAAAAAATGGGGTTTTTTGCAGAGGGGGGCACTGGAAAACCGGAAAATTAGCCACCAGTGCCCTGGCTAATAAAGTTAAAGGAGCCGGGGCCCCGAGGGCCCGGGAAAGGGGGTGGCCCCAAAAGGGACTTTTCCAAAGGGGAAATTCCAAACGTTTCGGAAGGGTTTAGACGGGGGAGGGCCCCACTGACACCCCAGGGGGTTGCCTCGCCTTTCACCCCAGGTGGGGGAGGTTCCCCCGGGCGCACCGGACAAACCCCCAAAAAAGTGGCCGGCGTGGTCGAGTAGAAATCGCTTTTGGGGGACGGGGCTCTTGTTGTCCTTTTCCCCCAACGAAAAGTCGATCCGGGTGGGCCCGCCGAAACCCAAATTTGTCCAGAGAGGATTTGGGAGTCCCAGCCGCGAGCCCTCTTTAATCGTCCCCAGAGGCCTTGCCAGAAAATCGCCACCCAGAGCCCCCGTTGTTCCGTCGAGTTTTTTTAACAAGCGTAAAGGAACTGAAAGGTTTTGTTTCCCCCCCGAGAATCACCCCCGACAGAGGGGAAGCAAAGCAGGGAGCCCGGACGAGGTACGGCCCGGGTTCCTCGAAGACCCGTGCGGAAAACCCTGGAGGAAAACCCTTTCCGATTAGCCGTGAGCGGATCTCCTCGATCCCAAAAGCCCGGGGGGGCCCAGGCCAGAGTTCGCCCGTTTTGGGGGCAAAAAATTTAAGGCCCCCTTTAGCCCGCCAATGGGGAATTTGGGGTCCAAAGGGATCTCAATTTTGGGATGGAGCATTGGTTTGGGGGGAAACCCCTGCACTTCTTCGGGGGCCCCCCATCATAAGAAGAGGGGAGCGGGGGGAAAGCAGAAAGGTCCCTGGTGAAAACGAAGGGGGCCCAAAAAGGTTTCTGGTGAAAACGGTAGCAACCCCCGGGGGCCCGGGAAAGGACTGCAAGATTTTGCATCTTGGCCCCCGAGGTGGGCGACAAAGCAAATCCCGCTGGGCCCAAAGCCTCGCAAGGTCCCCCCGAGGTTCAGGCCCGAGGTACTGGGGGAAATCCCTGGCCATTCGTCGTTACGGGTACGGTGGGGTTCGCTGGACCCCCGCTAGCGTGGGTGTTAACCACGTCAGGGAACGGGTTAAATGGGCCCCCCCCTTTTTCCAAGCCCGCCCCAAAGCGGGGTTTGGGCTTGCTGCCCGGCCCTGGGTAAACCCGGTCGTTTCCCCCGAACGTGAATTCAAGCGATGGCGGCCCGGGGAGGTGGCGTGGTACAGAACCCTAAAACCCAAAGGGGAAAAATCCGGGGGGGCAGGAGAAGGTCCCGGGCAGGCGGCCGCGGTTCGTTTGGGCAAGACAGGAGAAGGTCAGGTCGGGCAACCCAAAAAAGCAAAAGGGGCAGGAAAGTAAGCAAACGGACTGGTACACGGGCGTCAAAAAAGACTCTAATACCCCCTCAAAAAAAACTGGGCGCACACCAAAAACTGGCAAGGTGTGGTTGGGGGGGTTTTTTCCCCTTTAAAAAAGTACCCCGCGCCCCAGCAATAACCAATTACTGGGGCGCTGGCCCCTTTTAAAACCAGACCCCCCCGGGGGCTCGCGCGGCCAAGGGGCCCCGGGCACGCGCGCCGCGGCCCGGGAAAAAGACAGGGGGGACGTTCACCGGGGCGTGGCTGGGAAGTGCCCGGGGCCCGGGCCCGCAGGGAGAAGGGCCGTGGGCAGCGGGGGACCCGCGCCGAGAGCCCCGCAGGCAAGGGGAGAGCGCGGGGGGCCCCGGTGCCCCCCGGCCCCATGACAAAAAAATTTTAATAGAACCCAAAACTTTTTTACATTAAAAAACCAAAAGATGTTGTTTTAGCTTTTTTAAATTTTTTCTACATTAAATTTTTAAAATTTTTTTTTGCTGCTCCCCAACCCTTTTAAATTTTACCAAAAGGGAAGATCGGCACAAACACCGGTCCCTTTTGGGACCTTGGTAAAAAACCAAAACAGGATCAGTCCCCCTAGTTTCTTTTTCACCGACATGCTATTCTAAAGGGCTTTATTTCCAAATAATTTTATATATAGAATATTATCCTTTAATTTCATGTTTTTTGGGGAAATTTTTTATGGGCCCTTTAAACTCCATTAAAACGGCAAACCCCATAGGGGAAGGGCAAAAAAAAAACACTTTTATCATTTTACGCGGCATTTGACACTGAAAAAAAGGTTTAGAAAATTTAAAAACCCCGATCCCCTATTCCATACATGTTTTCCCCCCAGAGATATAGAACCCCAAACAAACCCATAGAAAAACCCAAACAAGCTCAAGCAACCAATCAGAACTCATAGAAACCATCAGAGCCCATAGCAACCCAAAAAAACTCAAAAAGCAACCAGTCAGAAATTTTACAACCAAAAACAAACCTCATACAACTAACAGAGCCCATAGCGGGCCAATTTAGAGGGTCATAGGGAAAACCCAAACAGAGCAATGGAAAACCAAAAAAAAGCCCAAAAAACAACCAATCAGAGCCCATAGCAACCAATCAGAGCTCATAGCAACCAATCAGAGCTCATAGAAACCAATCAGAGCCCATAGCAACCAATCAGAGCTCATAGAAACCAATCAGAGCTCAGTTTTCATTTCTTACACTGCGCTGGGAAAATGAAACCTGAACTCTGATTGGTTGCTATGGTCAGTTTTCATAACATCAAGACTGTGGAGCCCATAGCAACCAATCAGAGTTCGGCTTTCATTTTTCCAGAGCAGTGTAAGAAATGAAAGCTGAGCTCTGATTGGTTGCTATGAGCTCTGATTGGTTCCTACGAGCTGTGATTGGTTGCTATGGGTAATAAAGATGGTGTTACTGCTAGACCGTTTGCACTCATAAGACCCAATGGTTGTTGGGTGGAGGCATAAATGTGAACTTGATGAATTCATAAAACGATGAATATATTAAGGAAAGTGATTATTAACCCCTTCCTGATGGACGGTCATAATAATATGGCTCTAAGTTTTTTTTTCCTCCTCGCCTTCTGAAAGCCATAACTTTTTTATTTTTCCACCTACATAGACACATGAGGGCTTTTATTTTGCGGGCAATATGTACTCTCTAATGGTTTTATTCATATTACCATGGAATATACTAATTCTAAGTGGGGCAAAATGTGAAAAAAAACGTACTTGCACCATGTTTGTGGGTGTTTTGTTTTTATGGCGTTCAATCTTTAGTAAAAATTATATGTTCTTTTTATTCTACAGGTTGATGCAAATCCGCCCATACCAAACATGTAGGGTTTCCGTTATGCTTTGGTGCCATAAAAAAAATTCCAAACATTTTCTATTTTTGAAACTGGCACCGTGACGCCATTTTGTGCAAACCAATAACTTTTTTGTACTAACACCTAAGGAGTGAGGGGTATTTTTTTGCAGGCTGATGTGTACTTTATTTATTGCTAGCAGTTTGGAATGCATGCAACTTTTTTGATCAATTTTATTCCAATTTTTATGGGACGTGAAGTAACCAAAAAAACGCAATATTGCCGTTTGGAATTTTTTTTCTTCTATAATGTTCAGCACATGGCATAAATTATGTTATATTTTAATATATCCGACTTTTTCGGACGTGGTGATACTAAATATGTGTAACTTTTTTGTTAGTTTATTTTTTTATTTGTAAAATGGCAAATGGGGGTTATTTTAACTTAATATTTTTTACACTTTATACCTTTTTTTTTTTTTTTTAAATTCTAACTTTAAGTCTCTCTAGGGTGCTTCACCACTAAGGGGTGCGATTGTTTATATAGCCTAATGGATTGTATAGACAATGCATTAGGGTGTACAAAGATGGCGGTCTACTCACTTCCTGCCTGGGGCCGGAAGTGGGGAAATTGAAAACATATCAGCGATGGAAGCCTTCACAAGGCTTCCAGCTGCCATGTTCACCGATCGGGACACAGCAATCTCACTGCTGATGTCCCGATCGGAGTGAGGAACGGTGGGCGGCACCATTTCTCATTGATTTAGATGCTGTGGCCATCTTTGCCCCCCCCTCCCCCGCCTACACTATAACCAGTGCTGACCACAGCACCTTCTCCCAATCACTCACAGAATCATCCAGGTGTTCATTGGCAAACTTCAGGCGGGCCTGCACATGCGCCTTCTTGAGCAGGGGGACCTTGTGGGCACTGCAGGATTTTAAACCATTATTGTGTAATGTGTTACCAATGGTTTTCTTGGTGACTGTGGTCCCAACTGCCTTGAGATCATTAACAAGTTCCTCCTGTGTAGTTTTAGGCTGATCTCTCACCTTCCTCTTGATCAAGGATCCCCCATGAGGTGAGATTTTGAATGATGCCCCAGATCGATGTCGATTGACAGTCATTTTGTATTTCTTCCATTTTCTTAGTATTGCACCAACAGTTGTCTCCAGGGGCTTCGCTAGGCAGGATGATTCGGGGCACAAGCCCCGGACATTCCTGCCTGTGCCCCGAATCTCACTCAGATCGTCGTGTTCCAGGTACTGTTTTCCTGGAGAGACGATTTATTTAACTGTAAGTGAGTACAGAGGACACACACAGAGCTCGGGCCGTTTCTCACAGTGCAGGCTGGGAGGGAGACTGTCGGGTGCGGGGCGTTTAGGAGGGAGGAGGGGCCGCCTGTCACACACTCCTGATTGTCAGGACCCCATGTGCTGCAGCCGCGCTGAGCACAGGGTCCCGGCACAGTCAGGAAGTTCAGCAGCCACAGTGAGAGAGAGGCCCCGCCCCCTGCTGTGCTCCTGGGCCATCTCCTGCTGCACTGCATTCCTTATGGCTTCATCAGCAGCAGCTCCAGCAGGTGCCCATATCATGGAGGTCTCAAGTGAGTGAGTAGCCTCACTGTAGAGACCAGTGCTAGATAGTATTATAGAGTGAAACAACCTGAATGTGAACTGTACTAAATGTATATGTCTCTGTATACAGTACATGTGTGTGTACAAGTCTCTGTATACATGTGTATACGTGTGTGCATGTGTATATGTGTTTCTGTATACATGTGTGTATATGTGTGTATGTGTGTATACATGTATATATAAATCTCCAAAAAATTGGGAATCTCGCAAGAGAACAAAGAGTGACTTTTGATCACTATATTTACTATTTTGCCATAGGCAAACTTAAACTCTATCAGTTCTCTATCTATTAAACACTAAAACGTAACTTTTATTATATCTAACTCTTAACCTCTATACACACTATTTAAAAACCTGATCTCTATCCTCATCATTTAACCCTTTTTGCTTCTGAAAGAGGGAATAACTCCCTTTCTATCATCAAGTCTGGTGGAACCCCACCTATTAACAGGAGAGCCTTATATCTATAGCAAAGTACTAGCTTCAGTAAGGGATCCCAAGCCAACTACTTGGGCAGTCGTCCCTAATCTCATAGACACAGAACAAATAAGGCCCCCTTGTGACACCGTCATTTGTTCTGTGTCTATGAGATTAGGGACGACTGCCCAAGTAGTTGGCTTGGGATCCCTTACTGAAGCTAGTACTTTGCTATAGATATAAGGCTCTCCTGTTAATAGGTGGGGTTCCACCAGACTTGATGATAGAAAGGGAGTTATTCCCTCTTTCAGAAGCAAAAAGGGTTAAATGATGAAGATAGAGATCAGGTTTTTAAATAGTGTGTATAGAGGTTAAGAGTTAGATATAATAAAAGTTACGTTTTAGTGTTTAATAGATAGAGAACTGATAGAGTTTAAGTTTGCCTATGGCAAAATAGTAAATATACATGTATGTATGTCTCTGTATACGTGTGTGTATACATGCATGTGTATACGTGTTTATGTGTGTATACATGTGTGCATACATGTGTGTGTACATGTGTGCATACATGTCTCTGTTTACATGTGTGTGTATACATATGTGTATGCATGTGTATACGTGTTTGTATATGTATGTGTGTACATGTAAATATGTATGTACTCTATAGACACACATATCCACAATAACGCCCCATTCTTGTCATAATAAAATAATCCTGCCTGTTGTGTCCCTTAAGGCGCGACCCCACGGCAGTGGACAAATACCGGTCGGTTTGCCGGCCGGGAGTTGTCCTGTTTTGCAGCCGTCCCCACGGCAGCAGGGGGGACGGCTGTTGTCCGCGCTGAGTGGAGAAAAGCCCTCCCATTGAACAGCACATCTTCTGTCCGGAAACCGGACGGAATATGGTGCATGTTCTGTGTTTTGCTGCCGGACCGCTGGCGACAAAACCACCAGATGGAAAACCCGTGCAGTGGGGATTGCTGCACGGGTTTTCCATAGAGCACAATTGTGCTCATTTTCGGCCGGTTTTTCAGGCGGTCTGAAAAACCGCAAACCGGCAGAAAACCCGTGCTGTCAGGACATGGCCTTAGACTTGTAAACTACAACTTGATTATGAATTCTGTTTGAATAGAATTTTTATACCTATAATTTGTCAGGTAGAAAACATACGAGCAATCCAGCATCCGTATATAGTGTAATGGAGTAGCGGCTGACTAGCGGTATAAGAAAGCACGTATAATAGTAGTTAAAATCTCTTGACTTTAATGAAAAAAATGTTAAAAATAAACTCACATGCTGCACAAATGGTAAACACGTCCAATGAAGGTCACAACCACCATATACGGGACGGCACTAAGTTATGCCTGAGTCCTCTCAGACCGACGCGTTTCGATATGGATATATCTTACTCATGGTCTGGTTAGTAAACATGTTCAAGGACCTTTTATAGTGAACCGGACATTGCGTGACGTCATCAGCAGTCAGGTGGGTAATATTAACCCCATATATACCATTACAGAGAATCCAAGGAACATGTTGTAGATGTTAGGCTATGTCTACACTGCAGTGGACAAAAAACGAACTGAAAACGAATTACTAAAAACGTTCATGAAACTGAGTTTTCTGTCAAATGCCTGTCAAAAGCAGCTGAAAAAACGTCCGTTTTTTGGTGCGTTTTTCGTTTTTTGGAGCGTTTTTTGAAGCGTCTTTGCTCTGCTTTTTAATATATGCACAAATTAAGCCAGTGGATGTGAACTACACCCTACAGGTGGAGTTAACATGTTAAGTAGTCACTTCCTTTAGATCACTGTAGCCATTGTGAGCACATTGTCCTTTGTGTGCTGCTGCTGCGTGCTACTGCTTTATTAAATTTTGCACCAGAATCTTGCACCAAAATCCACAAAAACCCACATTATCTTTGCATACAGCAAGATAACTGTATTAGCGTAAAAATCTGTAAAGAAAAGGATTTTAGCGCCAAATTCCCAAAAAACGCATTATTGCGCCAAGTTCCATAAAAAAAATATATTTTTAGTGTCAGAAGCGTGATCAGTTTATTAGCGCCAAAATTTTTAAAGATATTGAACTAAGCCCCCAAATCCGTCAAAAAACGGATTCTGGCGCCGAAATCCGTAAAAAATTTATTTGTTTGCGTCAAAAGCTAGATCACTTTATTAGCGCCAAAATCTGTAAAGATACAGATTTTAGACCCAAAAGCCATAAAAAAGGGATTCTTGCACCAAAATCCGTAAAAAACTTAATTTTGGCGTCAGAAGCGTGATAACGTTATTAGCACCAAAATTAGTAAAAAAAAATTATTTTATTGCCAAAAACTTAAAAAAAATGGATTCTTGCACCAAAATCCGTAAAAAAAAACGTATTTTTGGCGTCAGAAGCGAGATAAAGTTATTGGCGCCAAAATCTGTAAAAAAATTATTTTAGTGTCAAAAAACGTAAATAAACGTACTTTTGCGCCAAAATACGTAAAAAAAACGTGTTTTTGGTTTCAGAGGCGAGATAACGTTATTAGCGCCAAAATCTGTAAAAAAAATTATTTTAGTGTAAAAAACGTAAAAAAAACGGATTCTTGAGCCAAAATCCGTAAAAAAAAACGTATTTTTGGCGTCAGAGGCGAGATAACGTTATTAACGCCAAAACTGTAAAAAATATTATTTTAGTTTTCAAAAAACGTAAAAAAAAAACGTATTTTTGCGCCAAAATCCGTAAAAAAAAACGTGTTTTTGGTGTCAGAGGCGAGATCACGTTATTAGCGCCAAAATCTGAAAAAAAAATTGTTTAGTGTCAAAAAACGTAAAAAAACTGATTCTTGTGCCAAAATCCGTAAAAAAACGTATTTTTGGCGTCAGAGGCAAGATAGCGTTATTAGCGCCAAAATCTGTAAAAAATAATAATTTTAGTGTCAAAAAACGTTGAAAACGTATTTTTGCGCCACAATCCGTAAAAAACATTATTTTTGCCGGGCCCGAGGGCGAGATAACGTTATTAGCGCCAAAATCTGTAAAAAAAATTTATTTTAGGCCAAAAAACGTAAAAAAAACGTAATTCTGCGCCAAAAATCCGTAAAAAAACGTATTTTAAAGCATCAGTAGCAAGTTAACTTCATTAGCGCCAAAATATGTTTAGAAAAGGATTTTAGCATCAAAATCTGTAAAAAAAAATGGATTCTGATGCCAAAATCTGTTAAAAATGTATTTTTAGCGAAAAAAATATGAATTGCGCAAAAATCGTTAGCGACCAAAGCATGATCATTTGATTACAAAAGGTACAAACAAGGACACATCAGACACTTGTATGCAGATTTGATAAGATATAACCTTTTGTTACACCCACTATAGGTGGGACTTGGGTCTCTGAGAGGGTTTTCCATTGAAAAAAACGCCCCAAAAAAACGCGCCAAAAGACTCCGGGCCGCTTTAAAATAGACCCTGAAAGTAAATTTTCTGCCCTGTTCCTGGCGTTTTTTAGAGCATGTTGCAAAATACGACCAGTAAAAAAAACGAGCAGAAAAAAAGAGCTCAGTGTAGACAGAGGACGTTTTACAATAGAGTCTATGGGAGATGATTACAGGCGTTTTCCAGCGTTTTTAGATAACGAAAAACGCTGAAAAAACGGACGTTTTTCTGTGCAGTGTAGACAGAGCCTTAGGCTATGTCTACACTGCATCAGAGAAAAAACGGCCCTTAAAGCGGCCGTTCTTTCTCTGATGCAGGACCGCGGCTTTTGTCACGCTTTTGTGCAAAAAGCCGGCCAGCTTCTTTGTTTTCCCGACGCCCACCCATACAATAGTATTGAGGGAAGACGTCAAGAAGACGAGAAGCACCGGCGTATTATACAACATGTTGTATAATACGCCGCTGCCGAAAGACGGGCAGAGAAAAGACGAGCTGTCTAGACAGCAACTCGTCTTTTCTATTGCCGTCTATGGCACCACACTGACGATCGTATCTCCGGCGCTTTTAAAAAACGAAAAGCGCCGGAGATACGATCGTAATCATGTGCAGTGTGGACATAGCCTTAGAGTCTGACGGATTGAGTCTGTGGAGATTAGTATCTTATAAAGGTGACTATTTAAGATAGCTGTCTTTAATGCAGGTAACGAGTTGATTAAGAGCTTCTAAGGCCGTGTTCACACGGCTTTTTCCCGACGGATTTGTGAGCCGTATTGAGCTCACAAATCCGGCGTGAATAAGGGGCGGGACGGGGTCGGAGTGCGGCGGGGGCGTCGCTCCACGGCCCATAGACAATGCATTATCTACGGTGCGTACGCGCCATAAATAATGTGCATGTCACTTTCTCACACCGCGGCGGATTCGCCGAGCGGGGAAAGGAGCGACGGAATCCACTCATCTCTATGAGAGCAGTGGGATTACCTAATGATCCGACGGATTGGCGCCGTACTGCAGCGCAAATCCGGCGCGCAGTACGGCGCCAATCCGTGGCAAAATAAGCCGTGTGAACGAGGCCTATCTGGTATGTAGGAGCCAGAACTCTTAATGGTTGGTAGGGGATCAAATACATATTTCTGTCAGCAAAATCCAAATACATTTATATAATTTATACAATGTGATTTTCTGGATTTTATTTGGGATTTTCTATCTCTCAATGTTAAAATTAACCTACCCTTAAAATTATACACTGTTCATGTCTTTGTCAGTGGGCGAACTTACACAATCAGCAAGGGGTCAAATCATTATTTTCTTCACTGTATAATTTTTATCTTATATTTGATAACACGTCTGTGTGTTAAATTATGTTAACAGTGAGGAGAGCTGGCATATAACATTGACTACAGTACAGGACTATTCTAAAAGGATCATGGAAAATAAGCTAAGACTCATGCGAATTGAAAAATATTACATCCAATAGGTGGTGCTAAAGACTCTCCGCTTATTTCCCATGACCCATTTATAATATATTTAAAGTTTAGTGGACTGTGGCATGGAAATCCCTTTTGAGCTACACTACAGGTTAATAACAAATGTACCCCTTACAGGGCTTAAAGAATAGGGGGGGCAGG
>JAODAL010018700.1:0-74052 GCA_025379985.1 Phyllomedusa bahiana | reverse complement strand
GTTTTGCCGCCAAAAACCCTTAATGCTCCCCAGCCTGAGTGCCGCATTAATGCCGCCACCCCTATGATAGGCCACCCGATACCTCCATTATGTGCCTGCCTAACCTATGTAACTGCCACCCCGGGCCTCCTTATACCCAGCCACCCCCTTGAATGTTGCCAGCCTGAGTGCCTCCATTATAGTGCCAGCTCACCTGTGAATACTCCCACCCTGATGCCTCGATTAAGTGCCAGCCAAAACCTTTTAATAACGGCCACCCTGAGTGCCCCCCATTTAGTACCTCCCACACCTATAAGCTGCCACCTGAGTGCCTCCATTTTTCTGCCGCTCACCATAAATTCTGCCACCTGAGTGCCTCCATAAAATCCCAGCCACACAAATGGGCCCAGCCTGAACCCCATTATAGTGCCTCCCACACCTAGACTACTGCCAGCCTGAGTGCCTCCTTTTATAGTGCCAAACCCCCCAATGAAGCTGCCACCCGGGGTACCTCCTTTAAGTGCCTCCACACTTTGACACTGCCAGCCTGAGAACCCCCCATTTACTGCCACACACCTATGAATCTGCCACCCCGAGGGCCCCCATTTTGGCCGCCAACCTATGAATACGCCATCCTGAGCCTGCATTATAGTGCCTCCCAAACCAAATGACAAATGCCAGCCTGAGTACCCCCCATTATGTGCCAGCTCACCTTGAATACTGCCACCCTGGGGTCCCCCTCCCTTTTAAGTCCACCACGTCTATAATGCCCCCCAGCCTGAGTGCCTCCATTATAGTGCCCCACCCCCTATGAATACGCCACCCGATTTTCCTCCATTATAGTCCCCAGCCACCCCTATGACACTGCCACCCTGAGTGCCCCCTTATCTGCCGCCACACCTAAAAAAATGCTGCCACCCTGAGTCCCTCCTTTGTGCCGCCACATATGAATTGTTTTCCCCTGAGTGCCTCCATTATAGTGCCAGCCACACCTGAATACGCCACCGAGTGCCCCCTTTAATACCCCCCACCCCCAAAACCTATGAAGGGCCAGCCTGATCCTCCATTATAGGCCACCCCCCCCTATGAATACGCCCCTGAAACCCCTCCTTTATAGTGCCAGCCAGTCTGAATCTCCCAGTTTGATACTCCATATAATGCCGCAAGTCCACCTTGAAAGGCCCCCTTTTAGTGCCAGCTCACCTTGAATACGGGCCAGCTGGGGTACCTCCATTACGTGCCGCCACACCTATGAAGTTTGCCATGATGCCCCCTTTATTCCCTCCCCACACCATGATATTTGCCAGCCTGAGTCCCCCTCCATTATAGTCCACCAACCTATAATCTCCCAGCCTGAGTGCCTCCATTATAGGGCCAGCTCACCTATGAATCCTGCCAGCCTGAGTGCCTCCATTATAGTGCCTGCCACACCTATGACTACTGCCAGCCTGAGTGCCTCCATTCATAGGGGCCAGCCACACCTTGAAATTTATTGCCAGCCTGAGTGCCTGCATTATAGTGCCAGCCACACCTATGACTACTGCCAGCCTGAGTGCCTCCATTATAGTACCTGCCACACCTATGAATGCTGCCAGCCTGAGGGCCTCCATTATAGTGCCAGCTCACCTATGAATACTGCCATCCTGAGTACCTCCATTATAGTGCCAGCCACACCTATGAATATTATGCCACCTGAGTACCTCCATTAAAAGGGGCCAGCCACACCTATGAAAACTGCCGAGCCCTGAGTGCCTCCATTTATAGTACCTGCCACACCTAGAATGCGCCAGCCTGAGGGCCTCCATTATAGTGCCAGCTCACCTATGACTACTGCCAGCCTGAGTACCTCCATTATAGTGCCAGCTCACCTATGACTACTGCCAGCCTGAGTGCCTCCATATTGCCAGCCACACCTAAGAATGCTGCCAGCCCGAGTACCTCCATGATAGAGCCAGCCACACCTCAGAATGCAGCCCGCCTGAGTACCGCCATTATAGTGCCAGCCACACCTATGACTACTGCCAGCCTGAGTGCCTCCATTATAGTGCCAGCCACACCTATGAATGCTGCCAGCCTGAGTGCCTCCATTATAGTGCCAGCCACACCTATGAATACTGCCAGCCTGAGTGCCTCCATTATAGTGCCAGCCACACCTATGAATGCTGCCAGCCTGAGTGCCTCCATTATAGTGCCAGCCACACCTATGACTACTGCCAGCCTGAGTGCCTCCATTATAGTGCCAGCCACACCTATGACTACTGCCAGCCTGAGTGCCTCCATTATAGTGCCAGCCACACCTATGAATGCTGCCAGCCTGAGTGCCTCCATTATAGTGCCTGCCACACCTATGACTCCATTATAGTGCCTGCCACACCTATGAATGCTGCCAGCCTGAGTGCCTCCATTATAGTGCCTGCCACACCTATGAATGCTGCCAGCCTGAGTGCCTCCATTATAGTGCCAGCCACACCTATGAATGCTGCCAGCCTGAGTGCCTCCATTATAGTGCCAGCCACACCTATGACTACGACCAGCCTGAGTGCCTCCATTATAGTGCCAGCCACACCTATGAATACTGCCAGCCTGAGTGCCTCCATTATAGTGCCAGCCACACCTATGACTACTGCCAGCCTGAGTGCCTCCATTATAGTGCCAGCCACACCTATGACTACTGCCAGCCTGAGTGCCTCCATTATAGTGCCTGCCACACCTATGACTACTGCCAGCCTGAGTGCCTCCATTATAGTGCCAGCCACACCTATGAATATTGCCAGCCTGAGTGCCTCCATTATAGTGCCAGCCACACCTATGACTACTGCCAGCCTGAGTGCCTCCATTATACTGCCAGCCACACCTATGAATACTGCCAGCCTGAGTGCCTCCATTATAGTGCCAGCCACACCTATGAATGCTGCCAGCCTGAGTGCCTCCATTATAGTGCCTGCCACACCTATGAATGCTGCCAGCCTGAGTGCCTCCATTATAGTGCCAGCTCACCTATGAATACTGCCAGCCTGAGTGCCTCCATTATAGTGCCAGACAGCTTCCCTACGAATAGTACCGGCAAGAGTGCCCCCATAACCGTGCCATAAATAATATCAACCAAACTGCCCTCATTTCAAGGCTAGCCACAGTGCTCCGCTGGATTGCCCCATTGATAGTACCAGCCAGCACCTCCGTTTTCCGCCACTGATGGACACATCGCCCCGGCACTGATATCTGTGGGGGGTTTGCTTGTTGTGGCTAAAATCTGTCTTTATCACAATGGCCTAAAGCTGGCACCTGCTCTCCTGCCGGAAAAGCTAATTGGCAGTGAAAGAAGCTCTAGCGCCACCTACAGGATAATCAGGAGCACTGCATGGAAATTTAAGATGAAACAATTAAAAAAGGGGTTTGCCAAGACTTTTAAAGCCTCCCCCCCACTGTGACATAATATAAAATGACCCTGCACTTACCTCTCCCATCTCCAGCGCTGCCAGTGTCACCTCCATTGATGACGTCACGTTCATGGATCACATGCTGCGACCAATCACTGACTGCTGTGGTCACATGTCACTGATGACATCACGTTCATAGATCACATGATGCTGCAGCCAATCACAGACTGCTGTGGTCACATGTCACTGATGACATCACGTTCATGGATCACATGATACTGCAGCCAATCACAGACCGCTGTGGTCACATGATGCTGCGGCCAATCAGAGACTGCTGTGGTCACAGGTCACTAATGACATCACGTTCATGGATCACATGATGCTGCGGCCAATCACGGACCGCTGTGGTCACATGATGCTGCAGCCAATCACGGACTGCTGTGGTCACAGGTCACTAATGACATCATGTTCATGGATCACATGATGATGCAGCCAATCACAGACCGCTGTGGTCACATGATGCTGCGGCCAATCACAGACTGCTGTGGTCACAGGTCACTAATGACATCACGTTCATGGATCACATGATGCTGCGGCCAATCACATACCGCTGTGATCACATGATGCTGCGGCCAATCACAGACTGCTGTGGTCACATGTCACTGATGACATCACGTTCATGTATCACATGATGATGCAGCCAATCACAGACCGCTGTGGTCACATGATGCTGCGGCCAATCACAGACTGCTGTGGTCACATGTCACTGATGACATCACGTTCTTGCATCACATGATGCTGCAGCCAATCACTGACCGCTGTGGTCACATGTCACTGATGACATCACGTTCATGGATCACATGACGTTGCAGCCAATCACCGACCGCTGTGGTCACATGACTGCATGTACATCATGTGACCACACAGGTCAGCATTGAGTCCAGTAATAATCATATGTGTAGACCCCAATGCAAAACAAGTATCAACAGCCCCTATCGCCCCCACGTCTATGGCAGGTGAGTTACTGGACCCCCTCTGCCCCTATCTGTAACCTATAGAGCTGCACCACTGCTGTGTATCTACATGGATGCAAACAATTTTCCAATGCCAATATTGCCAATATCTCCCCCCAAAAATCGGAATAAAAAGTGATCAAAAAGTCGCCTGTATCCCAATCTAGTAGCAGTAAAAACGCGTCAGCCGGCAAAAACCGCTCCATTGCTTCGGTCCATTGTAGGAGGAACAGAAAAGTTATTGGTGGCAGAAAATGGCGCCGCAGCATAAAGTGAAATAATAATGATTTTATTAATTAAAACCTAACGAAAATCCAACATATTTGGTGTCGCCCTGAGAAACACGGCGAACACAGCGTCAGAAGGGCAGAAACACTGGTGATCTGCACATTGTTTGTGACCATTGTTAAAAATGATCCAATTTTCAGAGTTCTTGTGTTTAAGGCGATGTTCACACTAGTGTCTGCAGGTGTGTGCTGAGCTGCCCATCAGCTTCTCCCAAGGGGGCTTTCATACAGTGCGTTTTTTGTGCAGCAATGTAAAGCATTTATTGCTGTGCCTTCCTGCACAAAAAAAAAACGCATAAAAAAAGCACCAAAAACACACTGTGTGAAAGCACCCTAAAAGGACTCTCTCCGCTACCTACTCAGGACCTATTAAATGACACTTAATGGGGTTGTCTCACTACAAGGATCGCTGCTTTTTATGTTATAGATCTTGCACAAACAAGTCACTTTGCAATATGGTCCATTAACAGTGTCCTACCTAGTCCTAGATATCCCCTCTTGTATGGGGTGCATCAGCTCCTTAGGGCTCTATAGCGACAGACCTGTTTTGATATCTCCTGATAGGCTGCCACGCTGGTTGCTAAAAAGCTTTTCAGACCTGTTCCATCTCTCCTGATAGGCCCGCCAGGGCTGTCGCTATAAGCTACAGACCTGTTCATTCTCTCATGATAGGCTGCCAGTGCTGGTCGCTATAGCTACAGACCTGTTTCATCTCTCCTGATAGGCTGCCAGCGCTGGTCGCTATAGCTACAGACCTGTTCAATCACCTGAGAGGCTGCCAGCACCGGTTGCTATAGCTACAGACCTGTTCCATCTCTCCTGATAGGCTGCCAGCACTGGTTGCTATAGCTGCAGACCTGTTCATTCTTTCCTGATAGGCTGCCAGCACTGGTTGCAATAGCTACAGACCTGTTCCATCTCTCCTGATAAGCTGCCAGCACTGGTTGCTATAGCTACAGACCTGTTTGATCTATCTTGATAGGCTGCCAGCACTGGTTGCTATAGCTACAGACCTGTTCCATCTCTCCTGATAGGCTGCCAGAACTGGTAGCTATAGCTACAGACCTGTTTGATCTCTCCCTGATAGGCTGCCAGCACTGGTCGCTATAGCTACAGACCTGTTTGATCTCTCCTGATAGGCGCCAGCACTGGTTTGCTATAGCTACAGACCTTTTTTGGGATCTCTCATGTAATGGGCTGCCAGCACTGGTCGCATAGCTAAAAGACCTGTTTGATCTCTCATGATAGGCTGCCAGGACTGGTCGCTATAAGCTACAGACCTGTTAAATCTCTCCTGATAGGCTGCCAGGGGCGGGCCCGCTATAGCTACAGACCTGTTCAATCTCTCATGATAGGCTGCCAGTGCTGGTCCGTAAGCTACAAGACCTGTTTTCATCTCTCCTGAAGGCTGCCAGCGCTGGTCGCTATAGCTACAGACCTGTTCAATCACCTGATAGGCTGCCAGCACCGGTTCCCTATAGCTACAGACCTGTTCCAATCTCTCCTGTTTAGGCTGCCAGCACTGGTTGCTATAGCTACAGACCTTTTTCCATCTCTCCTGATAGGCTGCCACACGGGTTGCTAAGCTGCAGACCTGTTCTTCTCATCCTAAATAGGTTTCCAGCACTGTTCAATACTACAGACCTGTTCCCTCTCCTGATAAGCTGCCAGCACGGGTTGCTATAGCTACAGACCTGTTTGATCTATCTTGAAGGCTTGCCATCACTGGTTGCTATAGCTCAGACCTGTTCCATCTCTCCTGATAAGCTCCAGCACTGGGGTTGCTAAAAGCTACAACCTGTTTGACTCCCTGATAGGCTGCCAGCACTGGTCGCTATAGCTACAGACCTGTTGATCTTTTCCTGTTTAGGCTGCCAGCACTGGTTGCTATAGCTACAGACCTGTTTGATCTCTCCTGATAGGCTGCCAGCACTGGTTGCTATAGCTACAGACCTGTTTGATCTCTCCTGATAGGCTGCCAGCGCTGGTCACTATAGCTACAGACCGGTTTGATCTCTCATAATAGGCTACCAGCACTGGTTGCTATAGCTACAGACCTGGCTTCTACTGCAGCCTAGTAGAAGCCAGTAAACATGTCCCTGAATTCAAAATTAAACCAAGAAAACAGGACAAATCAATGTAGTGAGACAATCCCTTAAAGAGAACCTGTCATATCGGTGATGCCCCTCTGACTGAGGAGAGGACAAGCTAGTGACAGACCTGTGCTGGGGTCACTGACTGCGGCAATCAAAGGGTTAAGTGGCAGGGAGCGGAGGTTTCCCCCACACTCTGGTGCTTGCAGAGGCTGCGCTGGTAAGGGCATGTCCCCACGGCACGGGTTTTCGGCCGGTTTTTCAGCCGGTTTGCGGTTTTGCAGACCACCTGAAAAACTGGCCGAAAATGAGCACAATGGTGTTCTATGGAAAACCCGTGCAGCAGTCCTCACTGCATAGGTTTCCCGTCTGGCGCTTTTTACGCCCGTGGTCCGGCCACAAAACATTTTGTAGCACAATCTTCCGTCCGGTTTTCGGACAGAATATGTGCAAGCCAATGTGAAGGGGAGGGCTTTTTCCTCCCTCCATCACGAGAAAAGCCACCCCCCCCCCCCCCCCCCCGCGGCCCTGGGGACGGCCGCAAAACAGGACAAATACCGTCCTGTGCAGTGAGAACGCGCCCTAAGGCCATGTTCACACGGCTTAAAATGGGCCGTATTTCGGTCCGTAATTACGCGCCGAAGTGCGCAAATTACGGGCTGAAAACGTCCCAGTCATTACGGTAATCCCCAGTTCTCATAGAAAAACTAGGATTACGTCCTCCTCTCCCTGCTCGGGCGAATTCCCGCAGGGGAGATAAGTGACATGTGAATTACCATGGTGTATACGCGCCGCTGGTAATGCAAGTCTAAATGGGCTGGGCGAAGTGCCGGTCCCCCCGCCCCACGCCCCCGCCCCCGTCCCACACGGCGTAATTGCGGGACGTAATTACGCCCCGCAGTTAAGCCGTGTGAACATAGCCTAACAGTGAAGTACAGCCCTGTTCTCAGAGCTGCTGCGGCGCCGGGAGCTGCAAACCCGATGTCTGCAGCAACGTCAAAAGACGCAGTTGCAGACCATCGACCTGAAACGCGGCGGCCGATCGTTAAGGCTATGTTCACACGGCTTATTTCGGGGCGTATTTACGGACGTATTTTACTCCGCAAATACGTCCCAAATACGTTTCACAAATACGTGTCACAAAGTGTGGCGCTAATTCCGCGTCGTAAATACACTCCCCATTCTTTACTATGGGGATTTACGTTGCGAAATACGCCTCAATAAGTGACGGGACTTAATTTTACGATCGTATTTACGCCCGCAAATACATCGCGAAAATGCGCCTCGTGTGAACGACGAGGCGTATTTTACATTGGAATCAATGCTAATCTAATTGTTCATTTTTTAAAAAACGTATTCGGGACGTATTTACGGACGTAATTACATCCGCAATTACGCCCCAAATAAGCCGTGTGAACATAGCCTAAGGGGTTACATCAAGTTGGACTCGAGCTGGCACAGTGAGATGGATTACTGAACACAGGAACTCTGAAAATTGGATAATTTTCAACAACAGTTACAAATAAAGTGGAAATAACTTTTAAACCAAAGTATCTGCTCTTCTGGACGTGACGTCTTGTTGGGGGGAGAATAAGGAGGATCTCCTGGTGCCGATTACTCACCAGTATAAATCAAAAAAAGGTGATGACACCCAGCCCTCTGCCAGAGTTACCGGCTCATTTCTTTAATTAACACAGACACAAAAATCTTCGCCAAGCTGATTGCCCTGCGGTTAAACCCCTTGCTAAGTGACCTAATTCATCTGGATCAGGTGGGTTTTATACCCCAGAGAGAGGCAAGAGATAACACACTCAAAGGCCCTGTTCACACGACGGATTTGGCCACGGTTATGGCCGCGGGTTCCGTGGCCATAATCGCGGCCAAATCGCGCCTAGATTATTAACATGGTTTCCTATGGGAAACCGCGTTAATATTCACGCGCCGCGGGTTTGGCCACAGCCAGACCCGCGCGTGTGAAGAACTCTCCTGTCATTTCTTGACAGGAGTGCTCTGTGCGGCGACCGCGCGGTGCTGCCGCGGGCAGCGCCGCGGGTGGTGCGCGGCTGGGATGCGGCTCGCGACGCGGCTTGCCCTCTGCTCTTAATTGGCATAGGGGCAAGCCCTCGGCGCAAGCCGCGCCCCAAACTACGCCCCTCCCGCGGCGAGGCCACGCCCACCGCCCGGGCCGCGAGACGCGAGTTTGCGGCGCGGCCCGACGAGGACCTGGCCGTGGGAACCGCGGCCAAATCCGTCGTGTGAACGAGGCCAAAACCTTCACTCTTATTAATTATGTTCTCTATAACTAAAATCCCCTGTATGTTACTCTCCCCAGATGCGGAGAAAGCTTTTGACCGGGTGGGCTGGTCCTTTCTCTCTGGTGCTCTTTCCGCTTTGGGCATTGGCTCAACCCTCCATGATAAGATTTTTGCCCTATACAACTCTCCGCAGGCTCAGATTAGAATTAATGGATCACTCTCCACCCCCTTTCACATCCGCAATGGTACCAGGCAGGGTTGTCCCCTCTCCCCGCTTCTATACGCACTGGTCAAGATATTCACGCAACACCATCCATCCATGGCATTACATGCGGCGCCATTAATGTAAAATGCGCTGCATTTGCGGATGACTTGCTGTTGTACATCACAAAGCCACTGATCTCACTGCCATCTGTCCTACAGGTTCTTAATAACTGTTGTAGATAGAACCACAAAAGGGCTCTACTTTCCAGCAGGGGACCAGATCAGTATATTAGTTGGCACGTGCTAAGAAATCCCAGCCTGACACTTTCTCAGACAAAGCGTTCTCCAAACTTTATTACACGAACTCAAGGTTTTAACAGGTTGGGGGTGTACACATTCCTTAAACAACATCCACCCTCCTAATTGGCTCTTCTTATCTACATTTTAAATGACCCTTCTCTCTCTTTGTTAGAGACAAGAAAAATAACTACAGTGAGCAGCCATTTTGGCATATCAGGGTGTGTCTGAACACAGACGCCATCTTGTGGGTGGAATAGACATTACACATAATGCATTCTATAACAGTTATCCTTTACAAGTAGATTATATATGCGGCCATTTGCTAACACATTAAAAAGTGTATGGTTATACTGGCAGCTTTTATGTGCAATATATAAAGACATGTGAGGTTTTA
Organism: Phyllomedusa bahiana; assembly: GCA_025379985.1. Lineage (NCBI taxonomy): Eukaryota > Metazoa > Chordata > Amphibia > Anura > Hylidae > Phyllomedusa > Phyllomedusa bahiana. Next base: position 64,150 of record JAODAL010018700.1, on the reverse strand, counting down.
TACTGATTAATACATTAAAATAGAGGCACAAAGGATCACACATATATAACCTTTGCTCCCATCCACAACATTACTATGGCTCGCTCAGTAATCATAAGGTAAATGTGGCCATAAGTGTAGCCTTGAATCTCACTCTGTCCCCAGTCGAAGTGGATAGGCTGAGGGACTGCTACTCATTCTCCTGGGCGCCCTCCTCCATTAAATACTTGGGAATCAATATCCCCTCAGACCCCAAGAGAATCTATGATCTCAACTACGTTCCGCTCCTCAACATGATCCGCGTTGATCTCGCCAAATGGGACAAAAAAGATTTTTCCTGGCTGGGCCGCATCAACATCGTAAAAATGAACGTACTATCCCGTTTGTTATACTTATTTCAGACGATACCACTTTTGCTCCCAAGATCCTTCTTTTGTTCCCTCCAGGGTCTCATAATGCGTTTTATCTGGGCGCAAAAACACCCAAGAGTCTCTAAGGCCATATTAATGAGGCCTAGAGATGAGGGGGGACTGGCGGCACCAAACTTTCGGGCCTATTACTTGGCTGTGGTGGCGGTTAGGATCCTAGACGGTTTCCACGGTTCTACAAACAAATTGTGGGTAAGGATTGAAAACGAGCTGTATGGCTTCCCAACGGCCGCTATTGCCTTCTTGGTGGCTCTCTAGGAAACTCTTGCTCTCGATCCCTCTTATTGTACAAACTAATGTATTAACGCTGAGATCGTACCCCTCAGCTATGCACATCCTGAAGCCAGGTGGACCGCTCACCCCCATCACTGGGAATCCTGGTATCCCAGACACGCTAAGGCCTATGAAACTTGGTATTGGTGGAGACAGGGGTTACGGGATCATGAGAGATGTGTATAGTGGTGGTACCATTAGGCGAAGTTCACACGGTTTATTGCCGACGTAATTGCGGGGACGGATTTCGCCCCGCAATTACGCCGGCAGCCGTGCAGGGGGCCTTTAGCTCGCCGGCCCCATAGACACTCATTATTCACGGCGCGTACACGGCGTAAATAATGTGCATGTCACTTTCTCCCCGCCCGGCAGATTCTCCGAGTGGGGAGAGGAGACGGAATCCATAATTCTCTATGAGAACTGTGGATTACCGTAATGACAGGGACGGATTTCAGCCGTACTGCAGCGCAAATACGGCGCGCAATACAGCTGAAATCCGTGCCCGAAATAAGCCGTGTGAACGACGTCTTAAAGGTGATCAGACCCTGGTCTAAGAATACCAATGCTCAAGGTTCTCTAGACTCCATTATTACCAGGTCCGAAGTATTTGCTTAGCCCACGAGGCCTCCCGGTCCCTAACCAGAACCCTCACGATTTTTTGAGGACTGGTGTCTCAATTTATCTCACTCCACACATTTGTTATCCAGGGTCTATCTGTTGACGCATGATGGGACTTCTCCTAAACCAGCTTATCAAAAAGCCTGGGAGACGGAACCTTCCGACGATGAGTGGAGCAAGGTTTTCGCTCTGGCCAGGAGGCCCTCGGTCTCCATCAGAGTACAAGAATCAAACTATAAGATACTCTCCCGTTGGTACAGGGTCCCGTCGTTGTTAAACGCCATTTATCCCTCTGTTACAAGTATATGTTGGAGGTGCCACAATGAGGAGGGAACGAAGTTGCATACTTGGTGGACGTGTTCCTCTATGCAGCCTTTCAGGCTTAAAGTAATTCATGTCATAGACCGGATTACAGGTGAAAAATTGGATAACGATCCGACTGTCTTACTCTTTCTATCCGTCCGGGGTCCTGTCCGCTCTGCTAGGAACCGTCTGATCACCACCCTATTGAACGCTGCCAAAGCTGTGAGTGCTAGATTGTGGAGATCCACAGATTGCCCCTCGATCACAGATTGGTTCAAGGAGATCCATAGACTCTGTCGTTGGGAGGAGATTCGGAGTGATTCCATCGGTGACGCTACCACTTTCTATACGGTATCGGATGACTGGTTCAGATTCAATGCGTCTGACCTTTACACTGCATCTTGCTAGCAGGGCTGTGGAGTCGGTGCCTATTTTGCAGGAGTCAGAGTCGTCATAAAATGGACCGACTCCCAAAATCTATAATAAGTTGGTCCAGTTAGTTCGATGCAAAGAGCAAGAGGACTTGGGTCCGGCCAGTGCTACTGCTCCCATATCTTCAGTCTTATCACATGAGGAGTGTAATTGATGACATGGAGCAGGCAAAGCGCTGCCCCAGGGGAAAAGATTCCGCTCCCAAAGCAAACGGATTTCAGCAAAATTTTTCACCTGCTTTCAAAGAAGTAGAAGAGTCCAACCATTCATCAAAACTGACTGTGGCTGAGACAATTCCTTTATACCCTGATACTGTTAGAGATGTTGCCCCTGTGGTCACCGCTTTTCCCCCAACACAAGTTATTGTAGAGAGGCCGTTCTCTAGCCTGGAAATAATGAGATCAGGTGTGAGGTCATGTGTACAGGATCTGATGGAGGCGATACTATTTCTCAGAACAAATTCAGAGATGCCACAAATGTTCCTGCAGTGTTTTCATATTTACAATTTTTTTGTGTCCTATAGTCACATCCAATAAAGATATTTTACACTGACAAGCAAAAGGGTAGCTCAGGAAGGGAAGATCTCTCCTTAAGGAGAGCACCGAACGAACGGCTTGTAGAGTTTTTGTTTTGCCTTTTCGCCCTCTGCTAGGAACCGTCTGATCACCACCCTATTGAACGCTGCCAAAGCTGTGAGTGCTAGCAAAAGGGTAATAATGTTTTGAACTTGTGACTTTCAGGCTCCATATCTCACCCTCCACTACAGCTTTGTACATGAGGCTACTGTAATTTTATATACAGTCATCGTACCGATCTTATACATAAATGTGACCTGCAAGTATTTAGCATCTGCTTAGTTCTGCAGATTCTTTCCTGTCACTGCATTGTTACTGTTTTGCTCCTCACAATCAAAATGTTAATTTTTATTATTTTGTTAGTATTTGGGAAATCCCCCTTTGGCTTTCAGCTCTGCCTGAATCCTTCTGGGCTCTGGATCAGATTCAAGCAGGTCTTGACCAAAATCTGCTCCCAGGTCTCTTCTACACATTCCCAATGTTGGTGCAGACTGGACTTGGATACAAATACAGCTTTTTTCTTCAACTCTACCCACAAGTGTTCAAAAGATCAAACCATTGTTACCCTTTTGCTTGTCAGTGTCTGTTCTTCCTAAATAGCTTGATTATTGTATCGTAAGGTGATAAACAGCCTGATGTTACCATTTTACTACAGTAAAGTAATCACTTAAACATGCGCCGTGTATGAGGGAGTCGGGAGTCGGAGGTTTGGGAAATTGAGGAGTCGGAGTCGGGGCTTCGGCTTGCCGACTCCACAGCCCTGCTTGCTACTGTGGTAGCGGCCTGTGTGATTACTGCAGTTCAGAGACCGAATTGCACGAGGGTGAGCGACAATGGGCTCCCGACCCTGGCTGGTTTCCCCCCTTCCCCTATCCCTCTTCCTCTGCTTTGAGTTCTGTTGTCTTTCCTTTTTGGTTTGAATCACTCTAACATACTGTCGCAGTGAAGTTCACCGAAATAGCAATGGTGGGAAATTTCTCCGATAGGATACTTCTTGGCTCTACCGAGACTTGTCCTAAGGACATAATACTATTATGCCCTACTGACTTGATGTGAAGGTGTACTCACAGCCGTGGTGCATTGCTACCAAACGATCAACTAGTGCACCTACGCTTTCAATTCTCCCACCTTTCATAGGATATTTATTCCCTTACTTTTATATGCATATGTAGTCGCAGAACCTTTGGTTAGGTACTATTATGTGTTAATATCAGCTATGATCTAAAGTTACCTATGATATTGTTAGCATTACCTGTGCAGAAGAGATGGAATATCCAATGCCCCTTTCATATCGTAGATTTGTATATCATTGCTGAACACGTTTTTTATATCTATACCTGTTGTGAATGTTTTCTGGACTGTATCATTTCCTGACCTAATTCAAATAAAGTTTTTTCGCAATGAGAAAACTGATGACTGCTACCTATATGTATTGGATACAGAGAACACGTCCTTTACACCAAAGAGTGAACCCTGTGAAAACAAAACCCTGCAGAAATGGCGCAATTCAGTGGTTTTTTTTTTCCCATTTTCCAACACATATATAATTTTTTAGGGGGTTTCCCTCTATATTCTATGACTCCATTAAAAAGCAAATCTTGTCCCGCAAAAAAACCAAAAATAAACAAACGAAAAAACCACAACAAGCCGGCATATGACTATGAAACAAAAAAAAGTTACCGTTTTTGTAAGGAGTAGAGGGAAAAATAATGAATGCAGCGAAACTTAAACAAACAAATTAAAAGCCTCACTGCAGTGTTAAGGAGTTAAAAAAAAAAACAATACAGAAAACTTTTCTTCAGTCTACACTGTTCCGAATCTTCAGCTCTGAAGCAGTGAGGAGCAGCAGCACGCACAGCGCCATCTGGTGCCCAGGCACCTGCACTGCTCACCATAGAGGCCGCAGACCAGCGCCATCTATCGGCCAGCGGCTGGTACTTGCCGCATGCGCAGTGCTCTCCGCCGCCGGCGGCCATATTTGAGGCCGTCACATGAGCGCGCATGGCCCCCTCCTTTTCTCCCCGGAGACGTGAACGAGCGCGGCCTGCTCACTGCGCCCCCGCCAGCCTCCCCGAAACCGCCCAATAACCGGCGGGAAGCCCCGGGCAGCAGCCGGCACCGAGGCCCCGGAGCGGCGGAGAGCAGGTAAGTGCCGCCCACGGCTCCCCGCCCCCTCATCACGCACCGGGTCCCCGCAGAGCGTCAGGACGTGACGGCGGGCCGTGCTCACGGCGGCGCCGGGGGGAGGAGGAGGCTGCGTGCGAGGCCGCGTTATAAGCGTCACCTTCCGCACAGCAGCCCGGGGAGCGGGGCCGTCACCATGGCAACCAGTGCCCGCTGCGGCGCCGGCCGAGGGGGGTGCGCACCCGAGGAGGGAGCGGGGCGACTGCGGCAACGCCCTGCGACCTCGCGGCATGCTGGGACTTGGAGTCCTCTCCTTGTCGCCTCCTGGAACTTGTAGACGCCTCGGTGTCAAGCACTGGGAGTTGTAGTCCTCTCGGTGGTGGCTGCTGGGAGTTGTAGTCCTCTCGGTGGTGGCTGCTGGGAGTTGTAGTCCTGTCGTCCAGTCCTGATAGTTGTAGTTACCTTATTGTTTTTTCACGGCCCCCTTGTCGTCGTCGTCGTCGCTGCTGGTTCCCCGGCGCTCGCGGCCCCCTCGTTGTAGTCCTTGCCAGTTCCCAGGTGCTCGCAGCCCCCTCGTTGTCGGTTCCCCGGCGCTCGCGGCCCCCTCGTTGTCGTTGCTGCTGGTTCCCCGGTGCTCGCGGCCCCCTCGTTGTCGTTGCTGCTGGTTCCCCGGTGCTCGCGGCCCCCGCGTTGTCGTTGCTGCTGGTTCCCCGGTGCTCGCGGCCCCCTCGTTGTCGTTGCGGCTGGTTCCCGGGAGCTCGCGGCCCCCTCGTTGTAGTCCTTGCCAGTTCCCAGGTGCTCGCAGCCCCTCGTTGGCGTTGCTGCTGGTTCCCCGGTGCTCGCGGCCCCCTCGTTGTAGTCCTTGCCAGTTCCCAGGTGCTCGCAGCCCCCTCGTTGTCGGTTCCCCGGCGCTCGCGGCCCCCTCGTTGTCGTTGCTGCTGGTTCCCCGGTGCTCGCGGCCCCCTCGTTGTCGGTTCCCCGCCGCCCGCTCCCCTCGTCGGTTCCCCGCCGCTCGCGGCCCCCATCGTCTTCTGCTGCTTGTTCCCCGGTGCTCGTGGCCCCATCTTTGCAGCTTTCCAGAGGCTTGTGGCCCCCCCCCTCGTCGCCAGCTCTTCCCTGCTTTTCGTGGCCCCCTCGTCGTTGTCGTTGCTGCTGGTTCCCCGGTGCTCGCGGCCCCCTCGTTGTTGTCGTTCCCCGGTGCTCGCGGCCCCCTCGTCGTTGCTGCTGGTTCCCCGGCGCTCGCGGCCCCCTCGTAGTCGGTTCCCCGGCGCGCGCGGCCCCCTCGTCGTCGTTGTTGTCGTTCCCCGGTGCTCGCGGCCCCCTCGTCGTCGTTGCTGCTGGTTCCCCGGTGCTCGCGGCCCCCTCGTCGCCGTGGTTGTCGTTCCCCGGTGCTCGCGGCCCCCTCGTCGTCGTTGCTGCTGGTTCCCCGGCGCTCGCGGCCCCCTCGTCGTCGTTGTTGTCGTTCCCCGGTGCTCGCGGCCCCCTCGTTGTCGTCGGTTCCCTGGCGCTCGCGGCCCCCTCGTCGTCGGTTCCCTGGCGCTCGCGGCCTCCACGTCGTTGCTGCTGGTTCCCCGGCGCTCGCGGCCCCCACGGCGTCTTCTGCTGCTCGTTCCCCGGCGCTCGCGGCCCCCTCGTCGTCGTTGTTGTCGTTCCCCGGCGCTCGCGGCCCCCTCGTTGTCGGTTCCCCGGCGCTCGCGGCCCCCTCGTTGTCGGTTCCCCGGCGCTCGCGGCCCCCGTCGTCTTCTGCTGCTCGTTCCCCGGTGCTCGTGGCCCCATCGTTGCAGCTTTCCAGAGGCTTGTGGCCTCCCCTCGTCACCAGCTCTTCCCTGCTTTTCGTGGCCCCCTCATGTTTGCAGTGAAAAAATTCCTCCATGTTTTTCTGGCCTGCCCCCACCGATCTTTCAATCTCCTCCTCATTTCCTAATATTCTGTTGCAGATTTCACAACGATCGACAAACTGAAACTTTTATGCAGTTTTTGGGCCATTCCTGTAGTCCTCTGTCCTTGGCGTCTGTTCGCACGCTGCCGGTTATTGCTGCGATGACAGATGAAATTCCGCGCTCTTGTCCTGAGCGGTGGCGCTTTGACTTTGTGGCAATGACCTGCGGTGAGGTGTGACCAGGGCTGTGGAGTCGGAGTCTATTTTGCGGGAGTCGGAGTCGTCATAAAATGGACCGACTCCCAAAATATATATAAGGTTGGTCCAGTTAGTATGATGCAAAGAGCAAGAGGAGTTGGGTCCGGCCGGTGCTGCTGCTCCCTTATCTTCAGCCGCATCACATGAGGAGTGTAATTGATGACATGGAGCAGGCAAAGCGCTGCCCCAGGGGAAAAGATTCCGCTCCCAGGGCAAACAGATTTCAGCAAAATTTTTCACCTGTTTTCAAAGAAGTTGAAGAGTTTAACCATTCATCAGAACTGACTGTGGCAATTCCTTTATACCCTGACATTGTTAGAGATGTTGCCCCTGTGGTCATCGCTTTGCCCCCAACCCAAGTTAGTGTAGAGAGGCCGTTCTCTAGCCTGGAAATAATGAGATCAGATGTGAGGTCATGTATGCAGGAGCTGATGGAGGCGATACTATTCCTCAGAACAAATTCAGAGACTCCACAAATGTTCCTGCAGTGTTTTGCATATTTACAATTTATTTTGTGTTCTAAAGTCGTATCCAATAAATATATTTTAAACTTGACAAGCAAAAGGGTAACAATGTTCTGAACTTGTGACTTTCAGGCTCCTTATCTCTCCATCCACTACAGCTTTGTACATGAGGCTCCCATCATTTTATATACGGTCATCTTACCAATCTTATACATAAATTTGACTTGCAAGTATTTAGCATCTGCTTAGTTCTGCAGATTCTTTCCTGTAACTGCATTGTTACTGTTTTGCTCCTTAAAATCAAAATGTTAATTTGTATTATTTTGCCGTCAGGGGTGTCCTCACTTTTGTTGTCACTTAGGGGTGCACTCACTTTTGTCCCCAGCGGGTTAGACATTGATGTCTGTGTTATTTTGAGGACACCCCATCCCCCTGTGATACAAGCCGGGCACTGACTACTCTACTTTGTATCAGGGTCAGATCCTCAGTGTTGTCCTATGCAAAGATAGAAGACAATATATACAATAACGGGAGGGGTGTACTTACTTTTGTGAGCTAGTGATTATAATAATAATCTTTATTTCTATAGCGCCAACATATTCCGCAGCACTTTACAATATAGAGGGAATAAGCACAGACAAACCAGACATTACATTATAAAAAAGCTACTGACAAATGAGACACGCGGTGTGAGGGCCCTGCTCGCAAGAGCTTACAATCTATTAGGGTGTATGGGTTGAAACAAAGGGTGACAAGTGTTTGGGTTTACAATGGACCAGCCATGTTACATAAATATGGGGTAGTATAGATAAAATGTGGATGAACCTGCCATCCCAACCATACATCTATATACAGATAAGTGCCTGTGGGTGCCAAAGTGCAGGAAGTGACAAATCTGTGACAGAATTTGGGGGTTGACAATTAGGGATCTTGGTCGCTTGTCTAAGAAGATGAGTTTTCAGAGCGCACTTAAAACTGAGGGTTGTGAATGTGCCTGATCACATGGGGTAACATGTTCCAGAAAACTGGTGCAATACGTGCAAAATCTTGGAGACGGGCATGGGAGGTTCGGATGAGTGAGGAATGTAGTCTGATATCATCAGCAGAGCGGAGAGCATGGGTAGGGCGATAGACAGAGACTAGGGAGGAGATGTAGGGAGGAGCAGCGCTGTGGAGAGCTTTATGGGTGAGAGTGCTGAGTTTATACTGTATCCTGTACTGAATAGGCAACCACTGCAGTGACTGACACAGGGTAGAGGCATCAGTATAGCGGCTGGAGAGAAAGACAAGCCTGGCTGCTGCATTCTGGACAGATTGGAGAGGGGAGAGTTTGCAGAGAGGGAGACCGATAAGCAAGGAGTTACAGTAGTCAAGACGAGAAAGAATAAGAGCAACAATGAGAGTTTGAGTCGTTTCCACAGTGAGAAATGGACGGATTCTGGAGATGTTCTTGAGGTGCAGGTGACAGGAGCAGGCAAGGGATTGGATATATGGGGAGAAGGTCAGATCAGAATCTAGTATAACCCCCAGAGAGCGGGCCTGCTGCCTAGGAGTTATGGTGGTGCCACACACACACAGAGAGATAGCAGGGGGGGTGGTTAGTAGACGGTGGGATGACTGGATGTTCAGTTTTATTGAGGTTTAGTTTAAGATACAGGGAGGACATGATGTCGGAGACAGCGGACAGACAGTCACTGGGGTTTTGTAGCAGGGCAGGAGAGATGTCCCGGGAGGAGGTGTATAATTGGGTGTCATCAGCATAGAGATGGTACTGGAAGCCGAATCTGCTGATGGTTTTTCCAATGGGGGCTGTGTACAATGAAAAGAGGAGAGGACCAAGAACCAATCCCTGAGGAACCCCACCAGCAACAGGAATAGGAGATCACCAAGCACCACTGCCTGAGGAACCCCAAAAGCAAGAGGAAGAGGAGAGGACCAAGAACCGATCCCTGAGGAACCCAAACAGCAAGAGCAAGAGGAAGAGAGGACCAAGAACTCATCCGTGAGGAACCCCAACAGCAAGAGGAAGAGGAGAGGACCAAGAACCGATCCCTGAGGAACCCCAACAGCAAGAGGAAGAGGAGAGGACCAAGAACCGACCCCTGAGGAACCCCGACAGCAAGAGGAAGAGGAGAGGACCAAGAACCGACCCCTGAGGAACCCCAACAGCAAGAGGAAAAGGAGAGGAGGTAGAACCTGCAAATGAGACACTGAAGGAGCGGTCAGAGAGGTAGGAAGAGAACCAAGCGAGAGCGGTGTCCTGGAGGCCAATGGTGCTGAGCATGCTGAGGAGAAGATGGTGATCCACAGTGTCAAACGCTGCAGAGAGATCCAGAAGAAGCAGCAAGGAGTAGTTACCCTGAGATTTTGCTGTTAGGAGGTCATTTGAGACTTTAAGGCAGTTTCCGTGGAGTGTAGGGTGCGGAAACCTGATTGCAGCGGGTCAAGAAGAGAGTTAGCAGAGAGATAGCGGATCAGGCGAGAGTACACCAAGCGTTCCAGGAGTTTAGAGATGAAGGGCAGGTTAGAGACTGGTCGGTAGTTATCAGCACAGGACGGGTCCAAAGAGGGCTTTTTCAGCTTTTTCAGTAAGGGGGTTATACTACTTTAAGCAGTTACCTTAAATGACTACACATTAACCCCCAAAGGCTTCTCTCTAAACTGCTGACGTTCAAGTACCCCAGAACATCTGACTGGAGGAGATTCTGCTCTGACTATTATAAGTGATGAATTTATATTTTAGACTCCTCGGTCGGGAGTTGTCACAGGGCGGCTTCCTCTAATAGATGGCAGTAGAAAGTCAGTTCTTTAAGATCTAATTTGCATATCTTTTCCCAGAGGGCATAGCTGACAAGAATCCATACACCAGCTGGTGGTCTCAGCCATTAGATACAACACTATCTAAAACTTTATTATCCATAGACACCAATGGGAGATCCTTTTCCGCACTGTTGCTACAAATAGTAGGTAATGACACGATTGCTCTGTTGTTCTATGGACCGGCACAGAAAGGATTAGATTAGACAATGACGAGCAAGATATGAAAGGCTAAAAGGGAAATCTTTTTCTGCACTTGGGGGAGGTTTCCAGCTGTCTTCAAAGTTCTCAGGTCCTGCTGATAACACTTAAACCTCTCAGACCCATAGTCGGTCTGAAAGAGAACCATCTAACTGCTTCTGTCAGAGCCCACAGAGGGGAAGCCATGGAGAGAGGGAAGGTTAAAAGATTATATTAAAAAAATCCCAACCATCCAATTTAAAAAATCTAATTTCCACCCAGCAGTCGCCTATTGCTTGTCCATACGAAGGAAAACTTTTTTTGGGGGACGGTCGTGTCCCTTTAATTGCGCTATGGATTTTTCCTCTTGAAATCCACACAACGAGAAGTGAGCGAGCAGTCAATGTTCGACATCAGATTTGGCTGAGGGGATTGGGGGGGGGGAGGGGGGGTTGGGCTAATCTGCGATGGGTAGACAGGATACGGATTAGCCCGCCATTGAGAAGAGTTTAACTGCATGCATCACCGCCGGCAAAATCTGCTACTATTAAACTCAAAATCCACAGCAGAAGTCTGCGTTGGTTCCGCCATCTTGTGAACAAAGCCTTAGGGTATGTTCACGCGGCGTAATTGCAGCGCGCATTTCGCCGCGTATTGCTCTCATAGAGAACTATGGATCGCGCCTCGTCCCCCCGGGCATACAATACGAGCTCCACAGGCTCACTGCTTTTACAGTAGAGAATCCCTTTCTATGTTTATGTAGAAACGTTTGTTCCTATAGAGGTAGAACACGGCGTAATTGCGGGGTGCACAGTACTCCCGCGGGGGGGTGCGGCAGCGCTGCCGCTGGTCCCATAGACTGTCATTACTCGCGGCACATAAGCGCCCCAAATAAGTGACATGTCCCTTACCTTCCCGCGCGTACAATACGATCCTCTGGGGAGAGGAGGTGTTATCCGTATTTCTCTGAGAACTATGGATTACCGTAATTTCGGCGCGCATCTCGCCCGTATTAGAGAGCAAATACGCAGCGAAATGCGCGCCGAAATTACCCCGTGTGAACATAGCCTTATTGTACGAGCGGGGAGAGGAGGCGTAATTCATAGTTCTCGTAGAGAACTATGGATTACCGTAATTATGGGTAGCATTTCCCCGCGTATTAAAGGGGTTTTGCCAGGAGGAGCCTTATCTGCTAAGGCCATGTTCACACGGCTTATTCCCGACGGATTTGTGCGCCGTATTGAGCGCAGAAATCCGCCGTGAATTAGGGGCGGGGCCGGAGCGCGGCGGGGGCGCCGCTCCCGGCCCATAGACAATGCATTGTTTACGGCGCGTCCGCGCCGTAAATAATGTGCATGTCACTTTCTCCCCCGCGGCGGATTCGCCGAGCGGGGAGGAGCGACGGATTCCACTGCTCTCAATGAGAGCAGTGGATTACCGTAATTGCTGCCGCGGATTGGCGCCGGACTGAAGCGCAAATCCGGCGCGGAATACGGCGCCCATACGTCGGCAAATAAGCCGTGTGAACGAGGCCTAAGAAGCTAATGTAAACAAATCACGGAGCTGAAAGAGAAGAGACGCACACAGCTAGAGCACAAAGCTGCATAAGGGATCGTGTGACATGTTCACTGAAATAATCAAAACTACAACTTGTGGATTCTGTGTACAAAAGACAACACCTTTTCTCCTCAGCAGCTTGAAAGCTCCTTCATGTTCTCTGTCATCAGATAAAGCAGGGATCTAATCACACTACAACTAGTTTATTCTGTATACAAAAGAAAACATATTGCTACCCGGTGCCTTGAAAATTTCTGCAGCTCAGTCTCATCAGATAAGAAGCTCTCTCTGAGCAAGCCCGTCCTGTCAGGCCATATCTAATACAATCTTTGAAGTAACCAAGGGCATGTAAGGAAGGCTGTAGCGCGCTCGGGCTGCAATTTTTGTAATCACATATATTTAGAAAAGTGATTAAAAACCCATTTTGGAGGATCCCACGTCAACATTACATCGTGGCAAAACCCCTTTAAGTGCAGTACGGCGTGAAATGCGCCCCAAAATAAGCCGTGTGAACATAGCCTTACAGTGACGCTGAAGAAGCCAATCCACATCGAGCCGCTGTTGTCCTAATCTATTTTGGTAACTGCGCTTCCTCCTGGTCTCCTCAGAGATTGGGGACTCTCTGCTGATCTTTATGCGGATCCTGCAGAGCGTCCACCTGGTGTCTATATCCTCTACCAGGGCTTATACATTGGGGGGGCTTTTCAACAGACAACTCCTTAGAGGGGCAATGACTGAGTAACTCTGCCATTGGGGATGTGCCCTGGACTCAGCTTCTAGGACAGGAAGCAGCTGTGTGATTGAACCATTATCAGCCATTTTAGCTGTCATTGGGCTGCCTGTTCCTCTGTAGCTCTTCCTGGAAGTCATTCTCAACAAGGCAACATTCCTCCTTACATACCCCTCCTCTGTGATGTCCATATCCTCTAATAGGGAAATATACACTGGGCTGCTTTTACTGTTAACGTTAGATGTATCCTCTGTATATACTAACATTACTCATGACTTGGGGATGAAATACGTAAGTGATTGTTTGAAAAATGATCAGGAAATATCCTGGTCCCAATGTAATTTTCTTCTTGGAAGTTTACAGTTCTTCTTGCACAGTGGTCTTCAAATTGCTTAAGTATGAAATGCCTGAATGGCGCCGCTCGATCCCTTCCAAATTATAAATAAATCGTCTATATATCTTTTTAACCCCTTAAGCCGAACGCCTGAAAAGTAGTTAATGACCAGAACGTTTTTTTTTTTAGTTTTTGCCTCCTTGCGTTTCAACAGTTGTAACTTTTTAATTTTTTTCAATGACGCAGTTGTATGAGGCCTCGTTTTATTCGAGACGAGTTGTACTTTATGGGGGAATAGGTTATGTTCACTTATAAATAATTGCAGTATTAAAAATAAATATTTTTTTTTTTTTTTTTTTTTTTACACCATTCACATTTCACACTTTAATAATTTGTTAGAATAATTCTACAGGTTATTACGGTCGTCTGGATACCTAATATGTGTAGGTCTTTTTGTGCGTGTAATCTATACACAATTATTTTTTATTACATATTTATTTTTTTTATTATTTTTTTATTTTTTTTTTACACTTTTTATGTTTTTTTAACTTTTTTTTTTTTTTTTTTTTTAAATCCCATGAAGGGATAACTGTTACGTTTTTTTGTTTTTTTTTTTAACACACTTAGTAATGTATTGGCATATTCATATATGCTAATACATTATAATCTGTGTCACTTTGACACAGGCAGTGATTTGGACAGCACAGTGCGTCCTGGTCACTGGCTGGATACACAGACAGCCCTGGGGCTACTCTAGGTCCCCAGAGCTGACTGTGCAGCCGTTCCCCGGGCTCTGTCGGGTCACCGGGTGTTCCGATCACTCGACAGAGCAGGGAAACCCTTTGATTGCGCTGCGGTAACGCGCCGCCGCAATCAAAGGGTTAAAGCACCAGGTTGCGAAGGTTTCCTCTGCTCCCCGGTGCTCTCAGGGGATGCTCTGGGATCAGGGCTGTGTAGTACAGCCCCGATCCTAGCACAGCTGCGGCGCCGGGTGCCGCAAACCCCGATGTCTGTCTGCAGCGACGCCAAAAGACGTCGCTGCAGACGAACGACCTGACATGCCCGACGCCAAAAGACGGTGGGCGGTCGTTAAGGAGTTAAATAAAGAGATATAGCCAATAAATTCAGGATATTCATATGTATATCTAATCTCAAATGCTGCCATGAGAACATTCGCATATGATGGTGCCAGCCTTGTACCCATGGCCGTACCGCAGGTCTGTTTTTATACATCAACCTCTTACATAAAATGGTTATTATGCAAGATCAGAAGATCAGTGGTCTTCAAACTGCGGCCCTCCAGCTGTTTGAAAATTACAACTCCCATCATGCATTTATATCATCTATAACAGTGGGCATGATGGGAGTTGTAGTTTCCCAACAGCTGGAGGGCCACAGTTTGAAGACCACTGATCTTGCATAATAACCATTTTATATATGTATATATATCTTCCCTTCCGGCGGGGAAGGGAGACGTCGGGCGGGGCCCCGGCAGGGAAGGGAAACGTCGAGAAGGGCCTATGGTAAAAATGTGTTCTCTGTATTCTACAGGTTGATACGCATCCACCAATACCAAACATGTACGGTTTCCGTTTAGATTTGATACCGTAAAAAAAAAAAAATTCCAAACATTTTTTATTTTTGAAATTTGCGCCATTTTCTGCGACCAATAACTTTTTTGTACTAACATGGACGTGAGTGAGGCGGCATTTTTTTGCGGGCCGAAGTGCACTTTTTATTGCTACTAGTCTGGAACACGTGGGACTTTTTTGATTAAATTTATTTCAATTTTTAGGGGACGTGAAATGACCCCAAAAAAATCGCGTTTGGAATTTTTTTTCATCACGGTGTTCAGCGTACGGGATAAATGAGGTTATTTTTTTACTAGATTGGACTTTTTCGGACATGGCGACACCAACTATGGGGAAGTTTACATTTTTTTATTTGTAAAATAGCAAAAGGTGGGAGATTTGAACTTTTAATAAAAGAAAAAAAAGTCCACTTTTTAAAAAAAAAAAAAAATTGTATTTTTTTTTTATTTTTTTACTTTGAGCCCCCTTAGGGCAGGCAATCATTTTTATAGCCTAATGCATTGTACAGACAATGCATTAGGGTGTACCAAGATGGCGGTTTCCCCACTTACTGCCTGGGGCTGGAAGTAAAAAAAATGACAACATGGCGGCGATGGAAGCCTTCACAAGGTTTCCAGCTGGCATGTTAAGCGATCTGGGCCGTTGGGGGCTCCGATTGCAGTGAGGAACAGGGTGCGGCACCGTTTCTCATTGCTTAGATGCCACGGTGTCTAAGGGGTTAAACCAGGGGTGTCAAACTGCAGCCCTCCAGCTGTTGGGAAACAGATTATAGATTATATACACTCACCGGCCACTTTATTAGGTACACCTGTCCAACTGCTCGTTAACACTTAATTTCTAATCAGCCAATCACATGGCGGCAACTCAGGGCATTTAGGCATGTAGACATGGTCAAGACAATCTCCTGCAGTTCAAACCGAGCATCAGTATGGGGAAGAAAGGTGATTTGAGTGCCTTTGAACGTGGCATGGTTGTTGGTGCCAGAAGGGTGGTCGGAGTATTTCAGAACTGCTGATCTCCTGGGATTTTACGCACAACCATCTCTAGGGTTTACAGAGAATGGTCCGAAAAAGAAAAAACATCCAGTGAGCGGCAGTCCTGTGGGCGGAAATGCCTTGTTGATGCCAGAGGTCAAAGGAGAATGGGCAGACTGGTTCGAGCTGATTAGAAAGGCAACAGTGACTCAAATAGCCACCCGTTACAACCAAGGTAGCAGAAGAGCATCTCTGAACGCACAGTACGGCGAACTTTGAGGCAGATGGGCTACAGCAGCAGAAGACCACACCGGTGCCACTCCTTTCAGCTAAGAACAGGAAACGGGAGGCTCCAATTTGCCCAAGCTCATCGAAATTGGGAAACAGTAAAAGATTGGAAAAAACGTTCCCTGGTCGATGAGTCTCGATTTCTGCTGGGGACATTCGGATGGTAGGGTCAGAATTTGGCGTAAAACAACATGAAAGCATGGATCCATCCTGCCTTGTATCAACGGTTCAGGCTGGTGGTTTGGGTGGTGTCATGGTGTGGGGAATATTTTCTTGGCACTCTTTGGGCCCTTGGTACCAATTGAGCATCGTTGCAACACCTTGTTGAATCTATGCCCCGAAGAATTGGGCAGTTTTTGAAGGCAAAAGGGGGTCCAACCGTTACTAGCATGGTGTACCTAATAAAGTGGCCGGTGAGTGTAAATGCATGATGGGAGTTGTAGTTTCCCAACAGCTGGAGGGCCGCAGTTTGACACCTGGGGGTTAAACAGTTCGGGACGGCGCTGCAAAATTTTATATAATAAATCTTCACTATATCGGTTTATATCGCCTGCAAAGTTTTTTTGTTTTTTTTTGTGGTCTTTCCAGCTGTTGGGAGACTACAACTCCCATCATGCATTTCTATAATCTAGATCAGTGGGCATGATAGGAGTTTTAGTTTCCCAACGGCTGGAGAGCCGCACTTTGCAGACCACTGCTTTGGACATTGTGGTGATTGCGTCTAAATGACTGGGCAGCAGGGTGCAGATAGGTTACCCCGGGGGCTGGAAGCCTCATAAAGGTTTCCATGGCTGTCATGTTAACGCCTCTATTACTTCCTGCTTAGTAGTTTAGAACTAAAACTGCTGAATGGTCAGGCAGAATAATTTCACTCCACTTCAGCCGCTGCTTATTGCTATGTAGTCTTATTACAAATAGTAGGTAATGACATAATTACTTTATTGTTCTCTGGACAGGGATAGATAAAGTTAGACTAGCTGTACGTGAAAGGAAAAGAAAATATTTTGTTTTTTTGCACTAGGGAGGGGGTTTCTTCACACTTATTAGGTGCTGCTGATAATACTTACACTTCTGAGGCCATGGCCAGGGCTGTGGAGTTGGAGTTGGTGCATGAGTTGGCATGAGGAGGAGTGTAATTGATGACATGGAGCAGGCAAAGCGCTGCCCCAGGGGAAAAGATTCCGCTCCCAGGGCAAACAGGTTTCAGCAAAATTTTCACCTGTTTTCAAAGAAGTAGACGATCAACCATTCATCAAAACTGGCTGTGGCTGAGACAATTCCTTATACCCTGACATTGTCAGAGATGTTGCCCTGTGGTCACCGCTTTGCCCCCAACCAAGTTAGTGTAGAGAGGCCGTTCTCTAGCCTGGAAATAATGAGATCAGATGTGAGGTCATGTATGCAGGATCTGATGGAGGCAAACTATTTCTCAGAACAAATTCAGAGACTCCACAAATGTTCCTGCAGGGTTTTGCAATATTTACAATTTTTTTTGTGTCCTAAAGTCACATCCAATAAATATATTTTGACATGACAAGCAAAATGGTAACAATGGTTTGAACTTGTGACTTTCAGGCTCCATATCTCTCCATCCACTACAGCTTTGTACATGAGGCTACTGTAATTTTATATATAGTCGTCTTACCGATCTTATACATAAATGTGACCTGCAAGTATTTAGCATCTGCTTAGTTCTGCAGATCCTTTCCTGTAAGTGCATTGTTATGTTTTGCTTAAAATCAATGTGTTAATTTGATTATTTGTTAGTATTTGGGAAATCCACCTTTGGCTTTCAGCTCTGCCTGAATCCTTCTGGGCTCTGGATCATATTCAAGCAGGTCTTGACCAAAATCTGATCCCTGGTCTCTTCTGCACGTTCCCAATGTTGGTGCAGACTGGACTTGGGATACAAATACAGCTTTTCTTCAACTCTACCCACAAGTGTTCAAAAGATCAAAACATTGTTACACTTTTGCTTGTCAGTGTCTGTTCTTTCTAAATAGCTTGATTATTGTATCATAAGGTGATAAACAGCCGGATGTTACCATTTTACTACAGTAAAGTTATCACTTAAACATGCGCCGTGTATGAGGGAGTCAGGAGTCGGAGGTTTGGGAAATTGAGGAGTCGGGGCTTTGGCTTGCCGACTCCACAGCCCCGGCCATAGCTGGCCTGAAAGGAATATCATCAAGCAGTCCTCTCACTGCCGCTATCAGACTCACAGAAGGGAAGACGGGGACAAGCCAGGAAGCCATGCAAAAAGGGGAACGTTAAGAAATTATATTAATAAAAATTTTTTTTATTTTTAAAAAAACATATAAAAGTCGCCTATTGCTGGTCATTGATGATACTGTCCCTTTAAGGTGCTTTTACAAATAAGAACATAACCTGCCGCCTTCAGGAGGACCTCCTTGTGTGTGTGCGGAGTGCTACCTGTACCCAGGAAAGAAGGATGGGGAGACTGGAGTTTTTTGTATTTCTGTAGGTAAAGGGGGCTCCCACCACAGACCTCGATGGCTTATCGCTGGTATAGGCCGCCAGTGTTTGACAGGCGCAGTTTCCACCTCTGGAACTTGAACTTAATTTGAGAATGAGCCCCCGAATAGTCTCCGAATATAGAGGTGGCCAGAGCACTCATTGATTCCAGGGGGGAGCATCCCTACCACCTCTCGGCTCTGGGAGCTGCACCTATCTTAAGAACGGGCCCTTTTTGAACTCTTTTAGCAAAGTCACCCCGACACGTTCCTCTGGCAGAGAGCTCCACAGTCTCGCTGCTTTTACAGTAAAGAATCCCTTTCTATGTTTATGTAGAAACGTTTGTCCCTATAGAGCACACGTGTCAAACTGCGGCCCTCCAGCTTTGGGAAAATACAACTCCCATGATGCATTTATCTAATCTATAACAGGGGGCATGATGGGAGTTGTAGTTTTCCAACAGCTGGAGGGCCGCAGTTTGACACCCCTGCTATAGAGGTAGAAGACGCCTCCTTGTTCTGGATATATGTCCTGGGTGTAAATAAATAATAGGAGAGAGATCGCTGTACTAAGGATTCCTCTGGCAGAGAGTTCCATAGTCTGACTGCTCTTACAGTGAAGAATCTGTTTCTATGTTTATGTAGAAAACTTCTTTCCTCTACATCTAGAGGACGCCCCCTTGATCTGGAATCAGTCCTGAGTATAAATAGATAATCAGAGAGCTCTCTATATTGAGCCCTTCCTCTGGCAGCGAGCCCCACCGTCTCGCTGCTCTTACAGTAAATAATCCTTTTTGTATGTTTATATAGAAACCTTCTTTCCAGTAGACGTAGAGGAGGCCCCCTTGTTCTGGATACAAGCCTGGGTGAAAATAAATCAAAGGAGAGAGATCACTGTACTAATGATTCCTCTGGCAGAGAGTTCCATAGTCCTCACTGCTCTTACAGTGAAGAATCTGTTTCTATGTTTAGGTAGAAACCTTCTTTCCTCTAGACGTAGAGGACGCCCCCTTGTTCTGGAAACAGTCCTGAGGATAAATAATCAGAGAGCTCTCTATATTGAGCCCTTCCTCTGGCAGAGAGTTCCAGTCTCACTGCTCTTGCAGTAAAGAATCCCTTTCTATGTCTATATAGGAACCTTCTTTCCTATTCGTGTAGAGGACACCCCATTGTTCTAGATCCAGTCCTGGGTATAAATAGATCTTGGGAGACATTTCTATATTGACCCCTGATATTTTCATACATGTTTATTATGTTTCTTTAAACTAAATACCCCTAATCTTGCTCCTCTTTCTGGGTACTGTAGTCCACCCAGTCCTTTTATTATTTTTGTTGCCCGCCTTTGTACCAGTTCAAGCTCTACAATGTCTTTCCTGTGCACTGGTGCCCAAAACTGTCCCTAATATCCCCTGTGTGGTCTGACCGGTGACTTGTATAATGGGAGAATAATGTTCTCATCGTGGCTTTTCTGCCCCTCTTAATGCACCCCATGATCCTGTTTGCCTTGGCAGCTGCTGCCTGACATTAGCTGCTACAGTTAAGTTTACTGTGCACCAGGATTCCCAAGTCCTTCTCCAGTCACTTTTTCCCAGTGTTTTTCCGTTTAACAAGTCAACATGGAAGGGATTTTAACTTCCCATGTGCAGAACCTTGCGGTTATCTGAGTTAAAGGGGTTGTCTCACTACATGGGGTCATCTCACCTCAGTCCTGTTTTCTCAGTTTCATGTTTGAATTCGGTGTTTGCTGGCTTTATTGGCTTCTACTGGCCTGTAGTAATGAGCTGCTGACAACACCAGGTCTGTAGCTATAGCAACCAGCGCTGGCAGCCTATCAGGAGAGATTGAACAGGTCTGTAGCTATAGCGACCAGCGCTGGCAGCCTATCAGGAGAGATTGAACAGGTCTGTAGCTATAGCAACCAGCGCTGGTAGCCTATCAGGAGAGACTGAACAAGTCTGTAGGTATAGCGACCAGCACTGGCAGCCTATCAGGAGAGACTGAACAGGTCTGTAGCTATAGCGACCAGCGCTGGTAGCCTATCAGGAGAGACTGAACAGGTCTCTAGCTATAGCTACCAGCGCTGGCAGCCAATCAGGAGAGATTGAACAGGTCTGTAGCTATAGCAACCAGTGCTGGCAGCCTATCAGGAGAGATTGAACAGGTCTGTAGCTATAGCAACCTGAGGAGCTGATGCAGCCCATACAAGAGGGGATATCTAGGAATAGGTAGGACACTGTTAATGGACACATTGTAAAGTGAATTGTTTTTGCAAGATCTTTAAACATAAAAAGCAGCAATCCTTGTAGTGAGACAAACCCTTTATACCTCATCGGTGTCTGGAGTGGGGACGGAGGTGTCTGGAGTAGGGGACGAAGTTGTCTGGAGTGGGGGGGGGTGTGGAGGTGTCGGGAAAGTGGGGGGTGTGGAGTTGTCTGGAGTGGGGGGTGTGGAGTTGTCTGGATGGGGGGGGGGGAGTTGTCTGGAGTGGGGGGGGCGGCGGGTCGTCTGGAGTGGGGGGGGTGGAGTTGTCGGGAGTGGGGGGGGGGGCGGGGTCGTCTGGAGTGGGGGGGGGGGGTCGTTCGGAGTGGGGAGGGGGTGTGGAGTTGTCTGGAGTGGGGGGGTGGAGTTGTCTGGAGTGGGGCGGCGGGTCGTCTGGAGTGGGGGGGGGCGGAGGTGTCTGGAGTGGGGGGGGGGAGTTGTCTGGAGTGGGGGGGGGGGTGGAGTTGTCTGGAGTGGGGGGGGGCGGCGGGGTCGTCTGGAGTGGGGGGGGCGGCGGAGAATGTTAAAGTGATAACTTAACTGTAGTAAAATGGTAACATCCTGCTGTTTATCACCTTATGATACAATAATCAAGCTATTTAGGTTTGAACAGACATGAAAAGCAAAAGGGTAACAATGTTATTATCTTTTGAACACATGTGGGTAGAGTTGAAGAAAAGCTGTATTTGTATCCAAGTCCAGTCCTGCACCAACATTGGGATGTGTAGAAGAGACCTGGGGTCAGATTTTGGTTAAGACCTGCTTGAATCTGATTCAGAGCCCAGAAGGATTCAGGCAGAGCTGAAAACCAAAAGGTGGATTTACCAAATACTAACAAAATAATAAAAATTAACAGTAACATTGCAGTTACAGGAAAGAATCTGCAGAACTAAGTAGATGCTAAATACTTGCAAGTCAAATTTATGTATAAGATAGGTAAGATGACTGTATATAAAATTACAGTAGCCTCATGTACAAAGCTGTAGTGGATGGAGAGGTATGGAGCCTGAAAGTCACAAGTTCAAAACATTGTTACCCTTTTGCTTGCAGTGTAAAATATATTTAAATTTGGGTACGACTTTAGAACACAAAAAAATTGTAAAATGCAAAACACTGCCCGGAACATTCGTGAAGTCTCTGAATTTGTTTTGAGAAATAGTTTTTGCCTCCATCAGATCCTGCATACATGACCTCACATCTGATCTCATTATTTCCAGGCTAGAGAACGGCCTCTCTACACTAACTTGGGTTGGGGGCAAAGCGTTGACCAAGGGGCAACATCTCTAACAATGTTCAGGTATAAAGGAATGCCTCAGCCACAGCCCGTTTTTTGATGAATGGTTGATCTTCTACTTCTTGAAAACAGGTGAAAAATTTAGCTGAAATCTGTTTGCTTTGGGAGCGGAATCTTTTCCCCTGGGGCAGCGCTTTGCCTGCTCCATGTCATCAATTACATTCCTCATGTGATGAGGCTGAAGATATGGAAGCAGCAGCACCGGCCGGACCCAATTCCTCTTGCTCTTTGCATCAAACTAACTGGACCAACTTATTATATATTCTCGGAGTCGGTCCATTTTATGACAAATCCGACTCTTGCAAAATAGCCACCGACTCCGACTCCACAGCCCTGGTTCTGAAGGCGCTTGACAGACTTTTTGGGATGTGATCCCTTTTCTGTGGCCAGTACCATCCAGAATATATGGCCCCATTGTATTCGTCAGGGGTCTGTGTCCACTGTTAACGCTGGGCGTCCTCCACAGCTCTTTGCTATGGTCCTGATCACAGTACGACCCCCCACACATGTATAGGTGACCCCTGCGGCTCCTGGGTTTGGGTTAAATTTGGGATGGCTGGGCGTTGGTATCATCAGAATAGCCCCCATTAGCTGTGATTGCTGCATTGCTCCATGACCCCATCACCTTGCATCTGCTCACATGGACCCCTTCCACCTCTGCATTGACTCCATGACCCACATCACCTTGCATCGCTCCATGACCCCATCACCTTGCATTGCTCATGACCCATCACATTGCATTGCTCCATGACCCCCATGACCCCATCACCTTGCATCGCTCCATGACCCCATCACCTTGCATCGCTCCATGACCCCATCACCTTGCATCGCTCCATGACCCCATCACCTTGCATCGCTCCATGACCCCATCACCTTGCATCGCTCCATGACCCCATCACCTTGCATCGCTCCATGACCCCATCACCTTGCATCGCTCCATGACCCCATCACCTTGCATCGCTCCATGACCCCATCACCTTGCATCGCTCCATGACCCCATCACCTAGCATCGCTCCATGAACCCACATCAACCATTGCATCGCTCAGACCCCCATCACCTTGCATCGCTCCATGACCCCATCACCTTGCATCGCTCCATGTAGGCTCCAGGCTGCAGACAGGGGGGCCGGAGGAGGCGCGTTGGGCGACCCAGCAGGTTCTGTATTGTGATTGTGTCCTCTTCCCTCATCAGCTCCGTGAGGGCCCGTCAGACATGGCCACCCCAGACGTCAGCGTGCACGTGGAAGAAGTGGTGGTGGTGACCACGCCCGATCACATTATGGACGGGAGTGGGGTGGAAGAGGTGAAGGCTGTCCTTGTTACCACCAACAGGTAGGATGCCCAATTCTGTATCTATGGATATGTCTCTCTCCAACTAGCTATAGAGGGTAGGTAGACTTACACCGGGTCTCCCACTCACTTTGGGGCCCAAAAAAGTGCAAAGAACGTATTAACGAAAACAAATTTGGAACTTCACATCCGATCAATGACGATCAAAATGTCCCAACATACGTTGGAAATGTCCCCTCCATATGCATCCGATCATGCTGGAATATGGCGCCCTTGTTTAGGTTGGTCGAGCGTAGGCCTTGTATGGTACATATGGGAGCAGGGGGAATTCAAGGAGGTAAAGGCAGGAAAGATACGAAGTGTGTCGTGCAATAGATGGGCTGGGCCCTGCAAGAGTCCGCACTCCTCCCACACACACCTGGGTTGGACCTAGTGAGAAACCTCCCCCCCCCCTGGTTTGGACCCCGCGAGAATCCTCTCCCACCCCTCCCCCCCCCCCCAAGGGTTGGGCCCCCCGAGAGGCTCCCAGACAAACCCCTCCCCCCCCTGCTAGAGTCCACCAGGCGACCCCCTCCTCCACCCTCTGCCGAGAGCTCCCACCAGGCGACCCCCCCCCTCCTCCCCCAGCCTGCGAGAGTCCGCCAGGCGACCCCCCTCCTCCCCCCCCTGCGAGAGCCGCCAGGCGACCCACCCCCTCCTCCCCCCCTGACGAGAGTCGCCAGGCGACCCCCACTCCTCCCTCCCACCCCTACGCGAGAGTCCGCCAGGCGACCCCCCCTCCTACCCCCCCCTGCGAGAGGTCCCGCAGGCGACCCCCCGCCTCCCCCCCCCTGCGACGAGTCAGCCAAGGCCGATCCCCCCTCCTCACCCCCCCATGCGAGAGTCCGCCAGGTGACCCCCCTCCTCCCCCCCCCTGCGAGAGTCCAGCCAGGCGACCCCCTCCCCACCCCCCCCCCTGCGAGAGCCGCCAGGCGACCCCCCTCCCCCCCCCCCCTTGCGAGAGGTCCGCCAGGTGACCCCCCTCCCGTCCCGGTTTGGGGGGTGGATCCGAATGGGCTGGCTCCTGAACTTGGAGCACGCCCGCAGATAAATGGACGACGTCTCCAACCTACGCTGCGGCGCCATTTTGTTCGTCAGGGACTCAGCTTTTCCAAGTTCATAAATGGCAAATTTGCAGTGTCCTGCTTGTAACAACTATAGTCCTGATGACAGACAAGCGGGGAGGGATCTGATAATCTGGCCCGGGGGGTCCTTGGCAGTAGCTGGAGAACCTGGGGTTCTCATCGGGAGGACGTGGGCCGCAGGGTCTGCACCCCGGGGGTCTTGCTCATGGGTGGTTCGGACCATGTCGGATTATCAGACTGGTGCCGCTTGGTTCTATACCATAGTGTATCTGGCTTGATGATGACCTGATAAGCCGTCTCTCCATGGAGGGAAGCAGATGGGAGCCTGTGCCCGCCGGTGCCCATCCGCCGCCCCCGGCTTTGTCATGGCAACAGGCAGGACCTGCTTCCCATGGAGACCCAGGGGAGCATCTTCAAACACTCCCAGCCGGGGAGCGGCCAGCAGAGCTCTCGCTCTATCCGAGCCGTGTGCCTCGTTATATAGGTCATAGGGAGGATTTAAAGGGACACTAGAAAAGGGGGGGAATGTGTAATGTGGTGTCTGCATTTCTGGTCTCCTGTAGTTAAAGGGGTGTTCCCACCATTCAATAGGATATGGCATCAAAGCCTGATAGGCGTGGGACCTGCAGCTATATCAAAAGTGTCGGTTCAGAATGGAGATTCGGTCAGGCTTGCACACAACTCTCCATTCTGTTCAATTGGAGTTCTCAGTACAACATTCCACTCCCATAGAAGAGAATGGGGACACAGCGCTCATGTACTGGGAACCCCATAGACAGAGAATGGAGAAAACACAGTTTGCTCCCTGTAGTGGGAAACAAAACCCCCTCCCTAGAACAGAATGAAGGAACACAGTGCTACCCTGTACTGGGAACTCCAATAGAAGTGAATGGAGAACACAGCGCTCCCCTGTACTGGGAATACCATAGAACAGCGAATGGAGAACACAGAGCTCCCCTGTACTGGAATCTCCCATAGAACAGAATGGAGAACACAGCGCTCCCCTGTCCCACCCACCCCCCCCCCCCCCCCCCTTTTACATTTTTTCTACCTTCCTTTAACCGGGAACTCCCATTGAAGATGAATGGAGAACACGCGCCTCCCCTACTGGGAACTCCCATAGAAACAGAATGGAGATACACAGTGCTCCCCTTTACTGGGATCTCCCATAGAGAATAATGGGAGAACACAGCGATCCCTGTACTGGGAACTCTTATAGAGGAGAATGGAGAACCACAGCCGCTTCCCCTGTACTGGGAACTTCCCCATAGAACAGAATGGAGGAACACAGCCGCTCCCCTGTACTGGAACTCCCATAGAATCAGAATGGAGAACACAGCGCTCCCCGTGTACCGGGAATCCAATAGAACAGAATGGAGAACACAGCGCATCCCCTGTACTGGGAACTCCCATAGAGTGGAATGGAGAACACAGTGCTCCCCTGTAGTGGGAACATCCCTAGAACAGAATGAAGAACACATGTGCTCCCTTGTACCCAGGGAACTCCATAGAAGAGAATGGAGAACCACAGCGCTCCCTGTTCTGGGAACTCCATAGAACAGAATGAGAACACAGCGCTCCCCTGTACTGGGGAAACTTCCTCTTAGATCAGAATGGAGAACACAGCGCTCCCCTGTTACTGGGAACTCCCATAGAACAGAATGGAGAACACAGCGCTCCCCTGCTGGGAACTCCCATACAAACAGAATGGAGAAACACAGCGCTCCAATGTACTAGGGAACTCCATGAGAATAATGGAGAACACAAGCGCTCCCCTGTACTGGAATTCCCATAGAAGAGAATGGAGACACAGCCGCTCCCTGTACTGGGGCAACTCCATAGAAAACTGAATTGGAGAACACAGTGCTCCCCTGTACTGGGATCTCCCCATAGAGAAAATGGAGAACAAGCGCTCCCTCTGTATGGGAACTACCATGAGAGAATGGAGAACACAGCGCTCCCCTGTACTGGGAACTCCCATAGAAACTGAATGGAGGACACAGCGCTCCCCTGTACTGGGAACTCCCATAGAACAGAATGGAGAAACACGCGCTCCCCTGTACCGGAAACTCCCATAGAACAGAATGGGAACACAGCGTCCCTGTACTGGGAACTCCCACTAGAACAGAATGGAGGAAACACACGCTCCTCTACTGTACTGGGAACTCCCATAGAGGAGAATGGAGAACACAGCGCTCCCCCTGTACTGGGAAAGATCCCATAGAGGAGAATGGAGAACCACAGGTCCCTGTACTGGGAACTCCCATCGAGGAGAATGGAGAACACAGCGCTTCCCCTGTACTGGGAAACTCCCATAGAACAGAATGGAGATACACAGTGCTCCCTGTACTGGGAACTCCTCATAGAATTGAGCGGAGAACACAGCGCCTCCCTGTACTGGGAACTCCCATAAGAATAGAGCGGAGAAACACAGCGCTCCCCTGTACTGGGAACTCCCATAGAACAGAATGGAGGAATACAGCGCTCCTTGTTTTACCCTCCCCCCCTATTGGGAAACTCCCATAGAACAGAATGGAGAACAAACGTGCTCCCACTGTATTGGAAACTACCATAGAACAGCATGGAGAACACAGTCGTACCCTGTATTGGGAACTCCCATAGTACAGCATGGAGAACACAATGCTCCCCCTGTACTGGGGAAATCCCATAGAAACCGCATGGAGAAAACCAGTGCTACCCTGTATTGGGAAAATCCCCATAGAACAGAATGGAGAGTCATGCATAAGCCTGACTGGATCTATGTTCTGAGCCGACGTGGCCCGTTTCTGGGAACTGCTCCTAAAAGGCCTTGAGGACAAATCCTATCAATATAACATTAAAGTGCCATGTGGGAACACCTCCTTAAAGGATCTTTCCAAAACTAATGAATGCTGGTCAGTTTATCGGGGGATGATTAAACATAACCTGTGTTGTAGAACCTGTGGGAGGTTCTACAGCATCAGGCTCCCACTTCCTGTTGAGGCTGTGGGAGGTCCTACTGCTTCAGGCTCCCACTTCCTGTTGAGGCTGTGGGAGGTCCTAACTGCTTCAGGCTTCCACTTCCTGTTCAGGCTGTGGGAGGTTCTACAGCTTCGGGCTTCCACTTCCTGTTCAGGCTGTGGGAGGTTCTACAGCAATAACTGACATTTCAGCTCTGCTATTCCTAGCTGGGCCTATTAGAAGGACATTGGTGAGGAAAGAGTTTTAACAGCAGGGCACAAGGCTACAGAGCTCAAAAGGGTTTAATTTTTGTCAGTAAAAACATAAAAAAAACCCTGTGCTGCTGAAAAGACACAGCAGGGAGTAGTCACCATCCTGGCCACTGTTTAGAGCGGGAAGAGATTTTGCTAACCTGAAGGCTCGTTACAAAGCAGGGGATTAGAACTGCTCAAACTCTAAGGAAAACAAAATCAGAACGAATGTATTTGGTAATATCCATTTACCTTTGCCGACATGATTATGCCGTCTGGTGGTGGGGAGTGCCCTTTTACTTTGCAAACCTCTCGTTCCAGGTGATCCCGGCCCAAAAGTCCTGTTCAGTCTTTTCCGCTCCTGCTGGATACACCACACCATGCTGCCCTGTGAATGGTTGGGGGTCACCGTAGGGTGAACGGAAATTGGTTTTTGGTCGCCTACCTGGAACGGGAGGGTAATTTTTTTTTCTTCTATTTTATCCGTTTTGGAACGCCCCTTTAATGCCCATTTACTTCTGTAAAGATTGGGGGGGGGGGGGGTGTTGACGCCCCACACATTCCCATCAGCACCTTTTATCATGTGTATATGAAATTGTCAAAGGGGTTGTCCAGGATTAGAAAAACATGGCCGCTTCCTTCCAAAAACAGCGCCACCTTTTGGTCCCCAGGGTGTGTCGGGATTGCAGCCGGATCCCATTCAATTTTTTAAAGGAGCTGACTCAGTCCGGCACAACCTGTGATGGGGGGGTTCGCTATTTTTTGAAAAAAAAGCGCCTGTTTTTTCCCTGGGACAGCCCCCTTTTTAAACCCAGTCCCCATTGAAGAATGCCGCCTTGTTGATGCAACCCGCACAAATTTCCTTGTGTTAATATTACAGTCCGTCTGGGAAAGGGAGGAGTGAGGGTCCCCGGGTTTTGGGAGATGATGTCTCTGCGCCTGAAGTCTACAGGTAGGGATCTATCGCTGGGCCCCCCCTCCTATATAACATAAGGGGCTCCGTGGGCCTATCAGGCAGCCCCCCTTTGGGCACTGCTGTGTGATGTCCATTCACTTGGCTATAGCCCGTTAGCCAGTGACCGACCTGTGCAGAAGCATCAACGTCCTGCAGACCCCCCCCGACACTTGTGTCCCAACTATTGGGGTCCATTCTCCCGGGGGGTGGGTTTATCATAGGGGGCACTGGGGGATTGTCATTGTAAGCGTTATCCAACACTATGTGCAGGGCCTCTCAGAGGGAAACCCCTGGGTCGGAGAACGTAGGGCCGCAGCGCGCAGCATTTATGCATCCCCCAAAAACTGAAAGAAGCCCTATTTGGAAGGAAGAAAGTGGGGGGGAGGAATCCTAGCGGATTGTATGATTGGGGTATATTATCACTTCCCCACTTCAGGGCAAGTCCCGGTGGGCGCTGGCTTGGTGGGTAGTAAGGGGGGTGTGAAGGCCGTCCGCACAATGTTTCTCGTTGCTGATTTTCAGAATTTGGTACAATAGCAAACCCAAAGGGTATTGGGACCGGTGAATGGATGTCACTCCACCCTGCTAACCCAAATGGTTGGGACCCAGGAGCAGCGGGATGCACTGCCCTTGCAACCCTAAATGTGAAAGGGGCCCCGGACAACGGATGTCAACTGCACCTCTCTAACCCTACTGTGTATGGGGCCCCGGGCTAGATATCACTCCCTCTGCTAACCCACTAGAATGGAGCCCCGGGAGCGCTGATGTCACTGCACCTTGCAAAACCCCTACTATTTTGGGGGCCCCGGAGCGACGGATGCATCACCTCGCAAATCAACCCCGTATGGGCCCCGGGTGCATTTTTGGGAGTTACTGCACCTCTGCTAACCCACATTTTAGGAGTCCTGGGCAGATGGAGTTACGACTCTCTAACCCCTGTGTAGGGGAGCTCCGGGCAACTGAGTCACTGCACCTCGCAAACCCCTACTGGTGGGGGCCCGGAGCAACAGAGTCACGAACCTTGCAAAACGCTACGTGAAAGGGGCCCGGAGCAGACGGAGTCACGATCTTGCAAAACCCTACGGAGGGGGCCCGGAGCAGACTGATGTACTGCACCTCTGCAAACCCTACGTGTATGGGGCCCGGGAGCAACGGATGTCACTGCCCTCTATAACCCTACTGTGTAGGGGGCCCGGAGCAGACGGATGTCCTGACCTCTGCCCCCCTACTGTTAGGGGCCCAGAGAAACCCGATGTCACTGTACCCTGTAACCCTACTGTGAAAGGGGCCCCCGGAGCAGAAAAGTCACTGCACCTCTGCAATCCACTGTGTATAGACCCCCCGGACAGACGATTCACTGCACCCTCGCTAACCCTACTGTGTAGGGGGCCCCGGGCAGACAGATGTCAACACCTCTGCAAACCGTACGGGTTTTAAGGGGGCCCGGGAGCAGACGGATGCCCACTGCACCTCGCAACCCTACTGTGAATGGGGCCCCGGACCCGGGGATTCGCTGAAACCTCGCTAACCCTAGTGTATGGGGGCCGCGGGGGAACCGATGTCACTGTACCTTGCTAACCCTACGTGTATGGGGCCCCGGACAGACGGTGTCACTGCACCCTGCTAACCCCTACTGTTTTTTAACCCCGGGACAGAGGGATTCACTGCACCTCTCTAACCCACTGTGTAGGGCCCCGGAACAGACAGATTCCTGCACCTCTGCTAACCGTACTGTGTAGGGCCCGGAGCAAGGGTCCCCAAACGCCCCCTTGCAACCCTACTGTGTATGGGGCCCCGGAGCAGACGGCTTCACTGCACCTTGCTAACCCCTCTGTTTGGGGCCCGGGAGCGACGGATTTTCACTGCCCTCTGCAAACCCTTATTGTGTATGGGCCCTGGAGCAGACGGATTTCACTGCCCCTTTCTCTAACCGACGTGATGGGGCCCTGGAGCAGACGTTTTTTATGCCCCCCTTTGCTAACCCTACGGATGGGATCCGGACAAGGAAATGTCACTCCCCTCTGCAATCCACGTGTTGGGACCCCTGGACAATGGAGTACTGACCTCTGCTAGCCCTACGGTATGGGGTCCCGGGCAGACGAATGTCCTGCACCTCTGCTACCCTATGGAAATGGGGCCCCCGGGAAAGCAGACGGATGTCACTGACCCTGCAAACCCACTGTGTATGGGCCCTGGAGCGCGGATATCATGCACCTCTGCTAACCCTACTTGTATGGGGCCTGGAGCAGATGGAGTCACTGCACCTCTGCTAACCCTACTGTTATAGGCCTGGAGCAGATGGATGCACTGCACCTTTGCTAACCCTTGTGTATGGGGCCCCCCAGCAAAGGATTAAAAGCACCTCGCTAACCCCTTGTGTAGGGGCCCCCGGGCAACGGATGTCACTGCACCTTCTAACCCCCTACTGGTAGGCCCCCAAACAAGAACGATGTCACTGCATCTCAAAACCCTATGGTAGGTCCCCATAGTAGACGGATGTCACTGCCCCTCTGCAAACCCACTGTGTAGGGGGCCCGGGAGCAACAGAAATCCTCACCTCGCAACCCCACTGTGTATGGGGCCTGGAACAGATGGATTTCACGCACCTTGCTAACCTACTGTGATGAGGCCTGGAGAGACGGTGCACTGCACCTCTGCAACCCTACTGTGTATGGGGCCCCGGAGCAGTCTTTGTCACTGCACCCCTTGAAACCCCACTGTGTATGGGGCCCCCCGGGGGAAAGAGGGTTCACGCACCTCTCAAACCCACTGTGTTGGGCCCCCCCGAAGCAACGGAGTACTGCAGCTCTGCTAACCCACGTGAAGGGGTCCCCATAGTAGACGGATGTCACTGCACCTCTGCTAACCCAAAAGTGTAGGGGCCCCGGGGGAGCAGACGGATGTCACTCACCTTTTGCTAACCCTACTTTGTATGGGACCCCCGAAGAGACGGTTTCCCGCACCTCTGTAACCCTCTGTTTAGGGGCCCCGGGGGACGATTTCCCTGAACCTTGCAATCCTACGTTTTTTGGGGCCCCGGACAGACGGATGTCACTGCACCTTGCTAACCCACTGTCATGGGGCCCCCGGACAGACGGATTCCCCGCACCTCTGTAATCCACTGTGTTTTGGCCCCGGAGCAGACAGGTAAACCCCCCTCTGCTAACCCCTACTGTGTAGGGGCCCCGGAGCAGACGGGGGTCCTGCACCCTGCTAATCCTACTGTTTTTGGGCCCCGGAGCCGGATGTCACTGCACCTCTGCTAACCCTACTGTGTTTTGGGCCCCAAAAGCAGACGGGGGTCACTGCACCTCTGCAAACCCCCTACGGTATGGGCCCCCCGGAGCAGACATTCCCTGCCCCCTCTGCTAACCCAATGTGTACTACTTTTCTGGGTTTGACTCTTTTTGTCAAAAACGATTAAATGTAAAGTTTCTATTTCATGTTCCAAAATTTATATGAGAATTTTTCATTTTAACCTTTTTTATGAGAAGTGAAGATGGGGGATGAGGAAGAGGAGGCTCTGGAGGCCGAGATCGCTTATCCCATTACCTGTGGAGAGAGCAAGGCCAATCTTCTATGGAGGAAGTTTGTGTGTCCGGGGATCAACGTCAAATGTGTCCAGGTGAGACTGACTTATAATGGAGCCTGTGTTGCCGGCTTTGTATCCGGTAGCTGAGGGGAAAGGGAACTTCTTTTTTTTTTTTTCTGGGGCAAGTCGTATCTTTTAGTGGCAGAATTTAGAGGGGTTGTTCGCTGAGACTCCCACTGATCGCTACAGTGGGGACCCGGCACCTCATACAGCACTCCACTATCCTCGTTGCCAGGGCTGTGGAGTTGGAACCAAACCTTCCCAAACCCACTCCCAAAACCCCGACTCCTAGGTTCCCTACCCCGAATCCCCATCACGGGACATGTTTAAATGATAACTTTACTGTAGAAAATGGGAACACGGCTGTTTAACCTTTTGATACAATAATCAAGCTATTTGGTAGAACAACCTGCAAGCAAAAAGGGGAAAACAATGTTTTAAAACTTTTACTTTTTAGGCTCCAAAATCTCACCATCCACTACGCTTTGTACATGAGCTTAAAAACATTTTATAGACACCCCTTACCTATCTTTTTACAAAAATGTGACTTAAAGTTTTTGAACCCGCTCGTCTGCATATTCTTTCCCGTAACTGAAATTGTTTCGTTTTGCTCCCAAAAAAAACCCAAAAAGTTAAAATTTTTTATTTTTTTTATATTTGTAAATCCACCTTTCTTTTACTCGCCAATCCTTTGGTCTTTAACCCCAAAACGACCCAGGGCCTTTTACACATTCCAATTGGGCAGACTGGACTTGGACAAAAAACAGCTTTTTCTTTTTAACCCCTTACCCACAAGTGTTGGATTGGTTGAGGTCTGGGGGCTCTGGAGGCCAATAAGCAACTCCACTTTATTGCATTGAGCCCTTTTCCTTTTCCACCCTTTACGTCTGCTTCGGGTTGTCCTTGGGGCACTATTCGCCTACTTCATCCCCATGTCCCGGTGTAAAATTTAAATCATCTTGTGACCCTCCTTGAGCCACATTAGGGCCATCCATTCCCGGTCAAACTCCAACATCTCTGGGTGGACCCCTCCCCCTATCCCCAGGCTTTCCCCCACCCAACCGGGACAGTTCCTCCATTCTTATCCTTCGCCCCTTCCCCCTTGGTTCTTCCCTTTCCCCCATCAAGCCCGGTTATTGACTTTCACTCTCGCCCCGTTCCCTCTTTCCCTTGGTTCTTTTCCCAAACCCCCCCATCAAGCCCGGCTATTGATTTCATCTCTTCGCTCCTTTCCCCCCCTTTTCCCTTGGTTCTTCCCCTTGCCCCCATCAGAGCCCCGGGCTATTGACTTTCATTCTCGCCCCGTTCGCCCCTTCTCCCTTGGGTTTTTCCCATTCCCCCCATCAAGCCCGGTCTATTGATTTTATCTCTCGCCCCTTTTACCCCTTCCCCTTGGTTCTTCCCATTCCCCCCATCAGAGCCCGGTCTATTTACTTTCATCTCTCGCACCGTTCCACCCTTTTTCCTTTCGGTTTTTCCCCTCCCCCCCTCAGAGCCCGTCTATTGACTTTCATCTCTCGCTCCCCTTTCCTCTTTTCCCTTGTTCTTCCCTTCCCCCCCTCAAGCCCGGTCTATTGATTTCATCTCTCCCGCCCCGTTCTCCTCTTCTCCCTTGGTTTTTCCCATTCCCCCCCATCAGAGCCCGGTCTATTGACTTTCAGCTCTCACTTTTCCCTTTCCCCTTCTCCCCTTGGTTCTTCCCATCCCCCCATCAAGCCCGGTCTATTGACTTTCTTCTTTCCGTTCTCCCCCTTTTTTCCCCTTGGGTTTTTTCCCCTTCCCCCCCATCAGAGCCCGGGCTATTGACTGTCATCTCTCGCCCCGTTCACCCCTTCTCCCTTGGGTTTTCCATTCCCCCCATCAAGCCCCGGGCTATTGACTTTCATCCTCGCCCCCGTTCACCCCTTCTTTTCCCCTTTGGGTTTTTCCCCTTCCCCCATCAAGCCCGGTCTATTGACTTTCATCTCTCCCCCCGTTCACCCCCTTTTCCTTCGGGTTTTTTCCCATCCCCCCCCTCAGGCCCGGTCTTTTGACTTTCATCTCTCGCTCCCTTTTCCCTTTCTCCCTTGGTTCTTTTCCCCCTTCCCCCCCTCAAGCCCGGTTTTGACTTTCATTCTCGTCCTTTCCTCTTTTCTCCCTTGGTTCTTCCCATTTCCCCCCCTCAGAGCCCGGTCTTGACTTTCAGCTCTCACTCCGTTCTCCCCGTCTCCCTTGGTGCTTCCCCTTCCCCCCCTCAGAGCCCGGTCTTTGACTTCCACTCTCGGTCCGCTCCCCCTTCTCCCTGGGTTTTTTCCCATTCCCCCATCAAGCCCGGTCTATTGACTTTTATCTCTTGCTTTCCCTTTTCCCCTTCCCCTTTTTTTTCTTCCCTTCCCCCATCAGAGCCCGGTCTATTGACTTTCACTCTTGCCCGTTCTCCCCTTCCCTTGTTTTTTCCATTCCCCCCTCAAGCCCCGGGCTATTGACTTCCATCTCTCGCTCCGTTTTCCCCCTTTCCCTTGGGTTTTTCCCATTCCCCCCATAAAGGGCCCCGGGCTATTGACTTTTATCTTTCCTTTCCCCCAATCCCCCCGTTTTTCCATTTTTCGTCCTTTTCTGTAATCTCTTTGCCGACGCTTCTTATGAGGAGTCTGAATTCGCGGCTTCTCCCCCTTTTTTCGGGCCCTCATTCCAGACCTGTGTAATGCACCCGGTACTTGCATGGACGTCTGTGATCTCGCTCTTACCGAGCCTACAAGCCGCCTCCACTGCCGTGTAATAAATGATTGTGCAAACATTACATGAAAGTTCTGCATTTTTTTTATTTATTTTTTTTTGTTACGCAGTAGTTTGTATGTAGACTCAAACTACGCCCTGAAAAAATACAACTTCTCCCGCCTGAAACAAGTCCTCATAAAAAAAATTCACGGGGTGTTACTGAAATACCTGCTGGCCAGCACGTACCTCTAATGCGAGGGGCCGTAGATGGGGGTGAGGGCACATCCCCATTCA
This sequence comes from Phyllomedusa bahiana, assembly GCA_025379985.1. NCBI lineage: Eukaryota > Metazoa > Chordata > Amphibia > Anura > Hylidae > Phyllomedusa > Phyllomedusa bahiana. The sequence continues at coordinate 29,175 of JAODAL010018700.1, read as the reverse complement.
GCTTCGTTATCCCCAGCGCCTCCATTCACCTCCATTATCCCCGGCACCTCCATTATTCCCAACACCTCCATTGAGAGCTATGATTATCCCCGGCACCTCCATTATCCCCGGCACCTCCATTATCCCCGGCACCTCCATTATCCCTGGCACCTCCATTATCCCCGGCACCTCCATTATCCCCAGCACCTCTATTGAGAGCTATGATCATCCCTGACACCTCCATTATCCCCGGCACCTCCATTATCCCCAGCACCTCTATTGAGAGCTATGATCATCCCTGACACCTCCATTATCCCTGGCACCTCTATTGAGAGCTATGATCATCCCCGACACCTCCATTATCCCCGGCACCTCCATTATCCCCAGCACCTCTATTGAGAGCTATGATTATCCCCGGCACCTCCATTATCCCCGGCACCTCCATTATACCCAGCACCTCCATTGAGAGCTATGATTATCCCTGACACCTCCATTATCCCCGGCACCTCCATTATCCCCAGCACCTCTATTGAGAGCTATGATCATCCCTGACACCTCCATTATCCCTGGCACCTCCATTATCCCCGGCACCTCCATTATCCCCGGCACCTCCATTATCCCCGGCACCTCCATTATCCCCGGCACCTCCATTATCCCCGGCACCTCCATTATCCCCGGCACCTCCATTATCCCTGGCACCTCCATTATCCCCAGCACCTCTATTGAGAGCTATGATCATCCCTGACACCTCCATTATCCCCGGCACCTCCATTATCCCCGGCACCTCCATTATCCCCGGCACCTCCATTGAGAGCTATGATCATCCCTGACACCTCCATTATCCCCGGCACCTCCATTATCCCCGGCACCTCCATTATCCCCGGCACCTCCATTATCCCCAGCACCTCTATTGAGAGCTATGATCATCCCTGACACCTCCATTATCCCCGGCACCTCCATTATCCCCAGCACCTCTATTGAGAGCTATGATCATCCCTGACACCTCCATTATCCCCGGCACCTCCATTATCCCCGGCACCTCCATTATCCCTGGCACCTCCATTATCCCTGGCACCTCCATTATCCCTGGCACCTCCATTATCCCTGGCACCTCCATTATCCCTGGCACCTCCATTATCCCCAGCACCTCTATTGAGAGCTATGATCATCCCAGACACCTCCATTATCCCCGGCACCTCCATTATCCCCGGCACCTCCATTATCCCCAGCACCTCTATTGAGAGCTATGATCATCCCTGACACCTCCATTATCCCCGGCACCTCCATTATCCCCGGCACCTCCATTATCCCCAGCACCTCTATTGAGAGCTATGATCATCCCTGACACCTCCATTATCCCCGGCACCTCCATTATCCCCAGCACCTCTATTGAGAGCTATGATCATCCCTGACACCTCCATTATCCCTGGCACCTCTATTGAGAGCTATGATCATCCCCGACACCTCCATTATCCCCGGCACCTCCGTTATCCCCAGCACCTCTATTGAGAGCTATGATTATCCCCGGCACCTCCATAAGCCCCAGCACCTCTAATGAGAGCTATGATCATCCCCGACACCTCCATTATCCCCGGCACCTCCATTATCCCCGTCCCCTCCCTTGAGAGCTATGATCATCCCCGCCACCTCCATTATCCCCGGCACCTCCATTGAGAGCTATGATCATCCCCGGCACCTCCTCTATTAGAGCTATGATTGTCGCAGTTACAGGCTGTATTTTGGGGCATATGGCAGTGCAATTACGCCCCGACGTACAGCCTGAAAGGCGCCGTGTGAACCTACCCTTACAGATCTTTTATTGTTGGAGTGCAGCCACAATTTTTTTTTTGTTTACATGTTTCTAATGGAAAAAAAGTTGGATTTTTAATTACTTGGATATTTTGAACATTTTTTCAGCCCCCCCCCCCCCCCTCCCAACCCGCCCCCGGAGCCATTGAACATGAGATCATGTGATCGCTTGCACAATACACTGCAATACTTTTACTGATATCCTACTCCTCCTGCATTCACAGGGTGTAATAGAAGTACTGAGATGGCGCCGGGCCTCGCGCTGCCATGATAATCCCTGCCATCATGTTTTGGATGGGTCAGTCTGCTGACGGAGAAGGCCCCCGCATCCTCTCTGATGCCGCAGTCATGGTTGTCCGCAGCATCTGAGAGTTTAAGAGGTGGGGATTGGGCTAAGACAGCTGGGCGTTGGCACCCACCTTGTATGGAGCACGATCAGTTCCTGAGCCCGTGCCAGGTTGTCGGCACACACATCTGTCATACACGTACGGCAGATACGGCTAAATGGGTTTTCCATGACCTCCCACTGCACTAAAATAGAAAATGACCCCATACTTGCCTCTCCCATCATCGCCGTTCCAGAGCTTCTATCTTCCTCCCTGGCCCCTCACTGATGACATCATGTTCATGAACCACATGATACAGCAGCCAATCACTGACCTCCATGGTCACATGCTATACATGCTGATTGGTTTATGGATCACATGATGCTGCAGCCAATCACTGACCTCCATGGTCACATGCTATACATGCTGATTGGTTTATGGATCACATGATGCTGCAGCCAATCACTGACCTCTGTGGTCACATGCTATACATGCTGATTGGCTGCAGCATCATGTGATCCATAAACCAATCAGCATGTATAGCATGTGACCATGGAGGTCAGTGATTGGCTGCAGCATCATGTGATCCATAAACCAATCAGCATGTATAGCATGTGACCATGGAGGTCAGTGATTGGCTGCAGCATCATGTGATCCATAAACCAATCACTGACCTTCGTGGTCACATGCTGCATATGCTGCACATGCTGATTGGTTCATGGATCACATGATGCTGCAGCCAATCACTGACCTCACTGATGACATCACGTTCATGGCTCACATGATGCTGTAGCCAATGTGCATGTGCAGCATGTGACTACAGAGGTCAGTGATTGGCTGCAGCATCATGTGACCCATGAACCAATCACTGACCTCTGTGGTCACATGCTGCACATGCACATTGGCTACAGCATCATGTGATCCATGAACGTGATGTCATCAGTGAGGTCAGTGATTGGCTGCAGCATCATGTGATCCATGAACGTGATGTCATCATTGAGGGACCAGGGGGAAGACAGAAGCTCTGGAACAGAAATGATAGGAGAGGTCAGTATGGGGTCATTTCCTATTCTAAGAGGGAGGTTTTTAAAGTCTTAGAAAACCCCTTTAAGTTAGATAATTGGTGCGATACCAGGATAGTTCTAATGGGGAGAATCATTTCATCTACTAAAATGCCCCCGAAGTTCAAAATTGTGGTCCAAAAATATGGCACCTGTATGTTCCCCAGAGTCTCACGATCTATCGCAGGATAACGCTGCTGTGTTCTCCTTTTATCAGTACAACGACCACTTGATAACGCCGAAGGAGTTCGTTCACCTGGCGGGAAAGTCCACGCTGAAGGACTGGAAGAGGGCGATCCGAATGAATGGGGTTATGCTCAGGTTGGTACACGGTGGGGAGGGAAAGGGGTCAGGAAATTTCCCTTTCTCTCTCATCTTTCTTTTTTTTTTTTTTTGTTATTTTTTTTTTTTAAAAATTTTATTTCATTTTATTAATTTTTTTTTTCAAATTTTATGGAAATTGACTTTGTTACATTCAAATCTGATTGCAAAGAGAATCTGACGCCAATGTCAACAGAACGGGGCCATGGTGCTAAGAGCAATGACAAGATACCCGCACATACAGTGATCCATGGCTTCAGGATATAATATTTTCAACGTACAATGTTCTGGGAAAGATCATTGTATGTTGAGTGTGAGTTCAAGACATAATGTCCCAGACACTGTCCCCCAATTATCATGAAATTTTACTTTAAAAACCTCCTTATTAAACGTTCAGGGGTAAAAAGTGAGTGGTCATAGCCCTCTCTACGTCGTGTGGTTTACATTCCTGCCCGTCTTACATTATTTGAGGTGCAGCGTGTTGGAGGCTATAGCCCTCTCTCAGTACATTAAAAATACTACATGTCCTGTATGTCTTCATGTTTAGTGAGGTGAGCAGTGTTTGGGTGGTTTAAAGCCCCTTCATACAGGCGGTAACTACAGTCCTGTACTCCTTAATGTATTAGTGAGGTGCAGCGTGTTGGGGGTCTGAGCGCCTCTCTACAGTACAGTGGGGGATTTCATGCCCGTTGCTCTTACATTTTTAGTGGGTACACAGTGATTGGAGGTCTATAGCGCCTCTTACGTACAGTGCAGTATTACATGCCCTTATGCTCTTTCTGTATTAGGGTGCATGCAGTGTTGGGGGTCTATAGGCCCCCTTTTAACGTACAATGTGGTACTACACTCCTGTACTGCTCTTACATGTTTAGTGGGTGATGCAGGATTGGAGGCTTAGCGCCTCTCACGTCAAGGGTACTACGCCTGTACTGCTTTTAAAATGTATTAGTGATGTGCATGCAGTAAATTGGTGGTCTATAGGTCTCTACATACAGGCTTTCTAATGTCCTGTGGGGCTTTACATAAAAATTAGGGAGGTGATGTAGTGTTTGGCAGCTGAGTGCCCTCTACGTACAGTCGGTACTATGTCCTGTACTGCTTTTCATGTATTAGTGAAGTGATTTATGTTTGGGGTTATGGCCTCTTACATACAGTGTGGTACACAGCCCTGTCTGCCTTACTGTAAAAGGTGTTTTCAGTGATTGGGGGTCTATAGGCCTTCTACAGTACAGTGCAGATACAGTCCTGTACTGCTCTTACTTTTTAGTGAGGTGCAGCAGTGTTTGGCTTTTTTAAGGCCTTCTACTTACAGGGGCATCTACAGTCCTTTACGCTCTTAATGATTGTGAGGTGAAAGCAGTGTTTGGTGGTCTATACGCCTCCAACATACAGTGCGGTACTAATGCCCCTGTACTCTCTTACATTATTAGGAGGTGCCGCATGTTTGGGCGGTTATGCGCTTCTCTCGTCAGTGGGGGGCTACATGTCAAAGCTCTTACATGTTTAGTGAGGTGCATGCGAGATTGGCGGTCTTTTTGCACCGGGGTGAGGCCCAAATTTTTGGTCCATAGTAAAAAAGTCTTGACCTAAAAGCCCCTGTCCTTTATGGAAAGTTATTTCCAGCTTCCAGCAGCTCCTCCTGATGTTATACGGAAGGACACACGGTATCTGGATCAGTGTCTACTTGTCTTTAGTCAGTATCTTGCATTATGTTGGGGAGATTGTCCATAGAGCTATGGTCTCATCATACAATGGGGGTCCCAGAACCAATTAGTGTTGTATGTTGAGGGAGTCATGTATATAATTCCTATGAGTTCGTGAAAAATGTAGATAAGTGAATTGTCCTGAGGTTTTCTGTGTGGGATGATGCATTTTTTTTTAAAGAAATCAAAATTGAATTGCCTTAAGAACTTTCCCCATTGAAAATCCAAACACGTGCCACATGTAAAACATGACTTCTGCATTTTTGTTTCACTGAAATTATTAGGGAAGTATCGTCAGATATAAAGAGTGCCGCCGTCCTTATTGCTATAGAGGGGGGGGGGTGTCCATGTTTAAATTTTCTTAAAATAGATTTACAATGGTGCTACATTTCTTGAAGGAGTATTCTCACCATAGACATTGATGATATATGGATAGGAAATGCCATTAAAGTCTGATAGGTGCAGGTTCCACATGTTGTCGCTGCACCTATCTCAGGGCCCAGAAAAGTGTCGCCTCAGAATGAAGATCTGCTGACACTTGCGCATGACTCTCCATTCTGTTCTATGGAAGTTCCCCATATTCCGCCCCCCTGTACTGGGAACTCCCATAGAGCAGAATGGAGAACACAGCGCTCCCCTGTACTGGGAACTCCCATAGAACAGAATGGAGAACAGCGCTCCCCTGTATGGGAATCTCCATTGATCAGAATGGAGAACACAGCGCTCCCCGTACTGGAACTCCATAGAACAGAACGGGAGAACACTGCGCTCCCTTGTACTGGAACTCCCATAGAACAGAATGGAGACCACAGCGCGCCCTGTACTGGGAACTCCCATAGAACAGAAAGGGAGAACACAGCGCTCCCTGTACTGGAGGAACTACCCATAGAACAGTATGGAGAATGGAACTCTTTTTATTAAATTATAAAAGATGGAACATAACAAGAGGCTCTTTGCCAAATACAAAAACTTTACAAAAACCACTTAACAAATGCGCTTTGGAAAAAAGAAAACCAGCCGGGTCCAGTTACACCTCATGAAAACCCAAGACAACATATCTGACGCACCTTCCACCACAACACAATATATGATACTTTTTTTTTTTTTTTTTTTTTTAAATCCCTGCTGTATACTAGAAAAACCCCTGCTGGCCCGCCCACACAGACGTCATATTTTCTTATTTATAACAAATTTATTTACATATTTACATATCCACATTTTATCATATCTTACACACGAGTTCCATCCATGTCCTTTTTTTTTTTTTTTTAAATATTATACTAATATTATGCCACACATATATACATATATACACAGAAATATTTAGAAACACAACACATTACCCCCAAGCAGACTCAAGTTCGGTGTCTGTAAGCCTTTCACCGTCTTTCTCTATAATGCATAACCTAAAAAACAAAAGGCTACGTGCTCTTCAAGGCATTAGCCACATCACCAGGAAAGTGAAGATCTAGAGGTCTGGGAAACATCAAAGTACAGACCCACTCCAAAGAGCAGAAGCTCTGGAAGCCCCCAACCTCCCGAACCTCCACCGGCGAGCGCACCTTCACCAGGTCGTCCAGACTTGTGCCTACTCACTCATCACTGGGATGGATTTTCTGTCGCGTCCGCAAACCTAAACTCCCGTGGCACCACGTTGTGAGTGTGTTACGCTGACCACTGACACTAACACAAATAATGGGACAGGGTCCCTTCCTCCCGGGTCTTTTGCAAGCCCCATGGCCCACTCAGCATAAGAGAGGCCTGCCCAGCCTTGGCCAGCTATGGCAGCTCCCACCTTTGTACACCTCTATATTGTAGGGGCAGTGGAGCAGGAAATGCTCCATGCTCTCTAATGCATTGCCGCATCCCTCACGGGGACATCCCCTATCATCGGGGTGCCTGAACTTCACATTGCCCCTTACATATAGCCTTCCATGGAAGCAACGCCAGGTCAAGTCCCAAACCTTCAAGGGGATCCTTACTGAGTTTAAAAGACGCAACCCTACCCTCCGATCCCGACCTGGGCAATCCTTGAGGGTCAACGGGCTCAAAAAATGGGTCGACAATACCCTCTCAGCCAGGAGTTTCTGGCGAGGTTTTCTTATCTCCACCATCCCCAGATCCCATCGACGGGATGATCTTAGAGTCAGTGCAACATAACCGGGAAATACCTACGTGCTGCGGAGACCTTCACTCGACCTTCCTAACTCCCATTCCTGGATGTAGGGCCGAAACCATTCCTGACTAAGTGTCTACCCAAGGAGGAGTGGAGGGCATGCATTTCACATGCCACGCTACATTGGTCTTAATAAAGGTGTTCGTTAGGAAACACCTACGGGGGTTAACCATACCTAACCCCCCTAGATCTCCTCGACGGTACTGTCAACCTCTCTTCTGATTAGGTTTTCAGCCTGTTCCCCCATAACATCTGGAAAAAACAGGCTGTAGACCCCGCGGCCTAGAGAGATCGGGCAAAAGGCACCACATGCCAGAGTAGATGAATAACGGAATCCCAGGAAGGTCTTGTTCAGGTCGGTCACTCTCTCTCAGGGTAAAAGGACCAACCCTTCCACCGGTCCCACCTTCTGAGCGGCATTATTCAGCCTGGTCCTCCCAGTTTTTCATTGGGTAAATCACCCTGGCCGATTCAATGCCCAAGATTTTTATCGTTTCCTGGGGCGCAGGGAGGGTCTACAGGAGACCTTAAGTGAAGGGTCTCCCTTCCCAACCAAGACTTTTGCACTTGTCCTGGATTTGATCTGGGACCCGGAAGTAATACGAATTAGCACTCCCACTTTCTGACATCACCCCCTCTGCCTCCTCCGAGGGAAGAACAAAGATGGTGACCATAGTCCGCGTAAGCACACCCTCAGGGAGGCGCTGAAGGCCCCAGGACCATCATCACCCCTTGCCATTGGCCTACAATCGAGCCTCCCTTAAGAAGGCGGTCGTAGCGAACACATTATGAACAAGGGGCTTTAGAGGACAACCCTGACGCACACCGCACCACCTCGGAAAGGCCGGTCCATCATCTACCCATTCACAAGCGGGAGGAGGGGAAAGCTTCAGCCCCTTTGTACAAAATTCGCAACCAATTCAACAAAACCTCCTGGCAGGCCGTATCTCAGAAGAGTGGACCTGTGGGTACTCGTGGTCGACCCGATCAAATGCTTGGCCTGATTCCAACGACAGTGAACCCCTGCCGTGCTGCCCTGCCCGCTCCACAGCCTCCCTGACACCAAGGGCTGCGCTGACGGCGCTACGACGGGGAAAGGAGCAGGTGCTGTGCCGATGAAAGAAGATGTGAGGCAGATTTTTTCAGCCTATAAAAGCCACTTTTGCCAGGATCTTCCTTTCCACATTGAGCAGCGCTATGGACGCCAATTCTCAATGTGGGACGGTTCCTTACCCCTTTTGACAGGATTATCCAGAGCTCTGCTCCCTCAATGGGACGTTGGCAGGAGTGCTTGCGGAGAGACACTCATTTAATACCTCAGACACAGAGGGGGAACCAAGGTTGTCCTTAAATGTCTTGTAAAATTCCGTGTTAGGCCATCGGGACCCGGGGTCTTCTTGTTGGGCCTAAGCTCTCAATCGCCCCCTTCACGTCACTCTTCCTATGAATCTATCCTGTTCAAATCTTCCGGAGAGAGGCTTACTCCCTGGTTCAGGAACGGCTTCAGCCCAGGAAAGCGCGCACTGTCCCGATCAAGTTCCCTCCTACCAAGAGATGCGAGTTAGATAGACACTAACGATCTCCAGGATTCTGATCTGGAACCTTTTCAGAGATCCCTGAACTATCCTTTTAGGCCAGTTACCATCTTACAACTCACTGGACAAACTAACGTTTTGTAGGGATCGGTAGAGCGGTTTTTCCCAAAAATCCCTCTCAAAAACCCGAGGATGGTGCCTATCGTACTGACTCTCTTGAGCAAAGATTTCACCCTGAGTTCTCTTCACGGCTACCTCCTGGTCGACGACCAACCTGCTCGAGTTTCCTCCTTAGACTCTGATACAGGCGGTACCTGTTCTGACTCCTAAGCTCGAGGTCTGGCGGAAAGAACCTCGCGGGGCCTCTCTTTTTGAATATTCCCTCCACTCTGACCTTACTGTTGCATAGACCTAGTAAAAGGTTACCTGACTCTGCAGACAGAAAAGTCCTTAAAGGATTGTCTGATATTTCCGTTTCTTCCAGGAGTGCACGAATTCAGCTTCTAATAACCTCTCCCAAGCGAGGGGTCTCTGCTACATTCAAAGAAAGAAAACAAAATATACAGTGATCGGAGAATTCCCACCTCTACCACCGATCAAAGGTGTCGAGATAGCCCTCCTCCGTTTAAATAAAACCTATCTATTCTAGTACCTACCATTGACTACCCCTGATGAAGTGAAACCCCTGTGGGTCTAGGGGTGTGCCTGATGTGGACATCCTCCAGACGAGCTTCTTCGCTGTCTATTTACTACTCAACGCGGCGCCATCCATAAGCCGACACCTCCGGAACTCCCCCTATTGAGGACCTCGTAACGGTATGAAGTCCCTCCGAAGATGACTTGCCGGCTCGTAAAAAGGAAAGGCTTAATCCTCATGAACCGAAACAATTTCCTCTCCCATGGGCTTTGTGGACCATAGATATTAATCCTCTGAGTTCCTGTCCCCGCATGTGAACATCTAGGATCAGACACCCTCCCCATCTCGAAGCTCGATAAACCCGTATAAGGTTGCTTTCTACCTCTGCGGTAAAAAGGACCGCCACCCCGCATTATGGCCTCGGCTGCAATGGTACCAATATGAAGGCCCTGCCCGCCTCATCCTGGCCTTCCTGATTAGTGGCAGGTCTGTGAGCCTGGTCTCTTGCGAAAGGGGAAAATGTCAGCTTCTTCGGCGGTGAGAAAATTGAACGCCGTAAAATCAGCATATCTGCAACTCTAAGCTGAGCATACATTAATACTTGCCAGGGTCAACGGGGATGAGTGCCGCCATCATTGGTGATCGAGCTCGACTGCTTTTTTTCTTCCCCGTGCTCCCCCTCTGCCTTCTCCCTTTCAATGGCCCCTTCATCTTTCAGAGGCACTGGCTTGAGTCTTTTTAAAAACAAACTGGAAACATCCATATTTTACATTATCTAAGCCTCCACCCTAGACCTTCCTCTGCCCTCCCTTTCTTTATTGTCCCTGCAACACTGGCCTCCACGGTCTTTTTTCTTTTCTTCTCCCCGACTTTTTTTTGCCCTTTGGTGTAATTCTGGCGGGCTTCCCAGGGAGGGAACACCCACTTCCTGAAGCCCCCTCTCCACCACTCTAGCCATGTCTGCTCATATTCTTCCCGTGCCCCCGATGGGAGGGGCGAGGCGGACGACTAGGGCTGCATACTTATTTGAGCAGCCAATCCAGAGGGGGGGTGCCCCGCTTTCCTTTGTTCCGGCATTGGCCTTAAGGTCAGGGGAATTGGAATGGGTCCCACTCTATGAAACAGGGCACGAAGCCCGTTTGTTTTTCCCTTTTTCGCACCACGTTTTTGGGGTGCTCTCGCTCTTCATCCCCTCCACTATGCGAGTGGTAAGAGGAAGCAGGTAGGGCACCTCCTCCTCTCTTTCGATCCTTTCTGGTTCCTCTTCCTACAAGTCACGTTCCCCCGGAGGCCTCTGCTAGTCAGCATTGGTGGCCACTTCGGGAAAACCAAATTCTGGGTCCCCCAGCATGGACCTGAGGTTCTCCTTCCTTGCCCTTCTTCGCGGCACTGAGCCTCTCTGCGCTGCCGAATTTCTTTTATCATCAACTGGCTCCGCAGACTCTATCACCCTCTGCTGGGTGCCCCTCCCCTGGGTCTTCCGCCTCTGTTGCTCTACCCATCCTTCTGAGGACACCGCATTGCAACAGAGAGTGGACACCGGACTGTAGGGATCGCCCTAATCAGCAACACAGGTTTACACCGAATCTTAATCTACAGGGATGTGAGCTAGGTGACCAATTTACCCTCACAAGGCACATTTCTGCCACCTGACATTGGGCACTCAAGTGTGATTGGGTCGCCACACCTGTACAGACTTTCGGCTGCCCATGGTTTTAAAAGACTCAGATTCTGTCTCTTCCCAAAAAAAGTGGAGGAGGGGATATGGGTGACGGATGTTACTGAGACCCTTTTGTTTAACCAAGGATGGTCCAGGCCACGACCAGATGCGTACTCATCCCTGTTCTTAGTTCGGGAAATTCATGACCTCTCCGTAGCGGCCCGCCAGGGCATTATGTCTAAATAAGAGAGTGCACCGTTACGTGTCAGACGACGGTTCACTCTCTGGACATCTATTTTGACGGGTAATTGCTGAATGACAAAATCCCGCCACTCGGGCAAATCTTGTTCTTGCCTCTGTTAACGGGACCTAAAAGAGCTCAAGGCCCTCGACCCGCACGAAGCTGACATTCAATTATCAGGGACCCAACAAGGGTGAATAGGCAAAGATGTCAGATGCCCTGAACGCAATTCCCAAGCAGGTGCTCACCACCCTTGTTCTCTGTCGGGCACGCATCTCTGCTACCCACTTGAGACGAAAACACATTCCTTCTAGGGTGCACCTGCCCCCGGGTTGTTGGAGAGGGAGGTCTAAACATCTCCTCCACTGATATTCTTCTCGGAAAGCTGAGAGTCAATGTCTCTCTGTCCAGAAGGACAAATGGGTACCTCCCTTCCCTCTATGGTGACTGATTCTCTCCCTCTTTAGGGCCTCCAGAAAAGCGGCGCGGGTTTCCTCCTCACTCCCAAAGGCCCGTGGTGGCAGAGGAGGACCTGCTCCCCCCCGGCCGCCCATCATTGCGTTCAGCTCCTCACTCCTCCCTCACCTGCTTTAGTGACAAAACCGCTGGTCTGGCCAGTATTTTTAGTGCAAACTTTATGTTTGGCACAGTGGAGCAGATGCAGCCGGGGGGTCAGCGGGCCAGCCCCCTCCCCCATATCCTAACACCACGTTACCTTCTTGTACATTTTTCTACCATTACTCTCATCTATTTCCACATTTCATCTCTCTCCAAATTTTGTTTGTATCATATTCACTCCCCCTTCTTCCTTTTTCATTTCATTCTCCCCTCCCCTTCCTCCCTCCATTTACTCTTCATTCTCCCCTTCACTCATTCCTACATTTAATCCTTGTTCTCCCTTCTTTCGCCCCTTCATTCGCCCCCTTTGCCCGCCTCAGTTACTCCTTCATTCATTCCCTTTTTTCCTGGACCTGGCCGTTCCAACTTTTTCAGTCTATTCCTTCTCAGGCCTCTTCGGCCCCACCCATGGTATCTGGACCATGAAATGGTTTCATTGGTACCGACCTGTAACCCGCTCTATTCTCCCCGTTTCCAAGACCATTTCCACTCCAGGTAATGAATCAGGAAGGTTACGGGGCTACTGCACCGGGAACCCCATCCTGCCACAGACTTGGTCTCCTACGCATCATCATGAACCCCCGGGGGAGGGGCTCAAACCAAGCTGAGTCCCTTACCGCCCTGAAGCCTTTGCCTTCTGTGCTCCTCCCTCTTTCTGGAGAGGGTCGGCCCCATAGGCGAAGGATGGACGGTTCACAGGGGACTCTAGCTCAATGATGCGTTCTCTGAGCATCCCATAACGGGTCTCACCCATCGCCTGCTCTCCTCGGCTGGTCTGGGTGCGCACCTGCTGCGCGGGGGGATCCCGCTGCTTGGCACCTCATGCTGGCGCCTGAGCGATGGCCTGTGTTGGAAATTGGGAAGACCTCTGCGAGCTCTCCTGGACAGTCACAAGGACTCCATATCCTCTTACCTCTCTCTCCTTCTTCTCTCCGTCCTCCCATGATTTCTATCATTTCTTTAAATCTCGGCTCGTTCTATTAGTTTTTCTTTAACACGCTCCTCCGTTCTCCAGGATGAGGTTCCATCCTCTCCACCAGACTCGGATCTCCCCTCTTAGGCCTCCTGCTCTCCTTGTTGAGCTCCTGCCTCTTCTTAGTGGTGGAATCTCGCTGCTCGCACTTTTTGCAGTTGTAGCGCTTTGTTGGAACAAGATCTCCCCTCCTGCTTCTAATACTCTTTCAGGTATGTGGTGATTCTGGCACCATAGTCTCTGGCGTTTCCCCAGGTCGCCTCGTACCATCCTCAAGGTCAGGGTCAGAGTCATAGTCCAAATGCGAGGTCAGTTATGCAGCTCTTCCTGACCCTGTGACCCGACTCCCGTGGGACCCCCCCTTCATTTTCTTCCTATTAGTCTCTGGCTGGAACGATGGAGTTGTAGGGGGGGCAAAGGTTTTATTACCAGCGGCCTTTTCCTCCAGCGGCTTTTCTGGGGCAGCTGTGCCTTGGGGTGTGCGATGCTCTGCAGGATTCACTTTTGCTGGTTGCTAGGACGGGGTAATAGTCTGCTGCTGAATCGTCTACTGCCCTCTGGGAGGGGATCCTGCACTTTCAGGCTTTGCTTCTCTCTCATTGTTTGTGAACATAACCTTCTCACTTGCTTTGTTGTTTCCTTGCATTGGGTCTCTGCCTGCTGGCTGCTGCCCGGCTGTGTGCCTCCCGGCTGTGTGCCTCCCGGCTGTGTGCTGCTGCCCGGCTGCTGCCCGGCTGTGTGCCTCCCGGCTGTGTGCCTCCCGGCTGTGTGCCTGCAGCAGATCCCGCTGATGTCATTCCTCTCACTGCCTGAGCTTCTCTCTCCCTTGCTCAGTGTAGCCGGCCAGAGCCCGCCAGCACAGCGGGACTCAGGGGGACCGCCTCAGGCCTGCCCTTCCCCCGCCTGCCCGCACCGACCCCCTCCCACCACTGTGCAGCATTCCTCACATTCTGGACAGATTCTCTGCTGGTAGCAGGATATTCAGCAGCTGGTTTATCTCCACTGACCTTGCAAATGATGGTTTCACTGCTCTCAGTCCTTGCAGCTCCACTGTAGGTGCGATGCTCTGCAGATAGGCACATTGCTTCACCAGCAGCTCCAGCAGAGCGGGCAGGGCAAACATTGCTGCGTAACCCCGCTGCACCCCACATCGCCGCTGGCACTTGTATGAGACCTTGATGCGGGGGCCTGCCGGGGCGATAAACCTGAAGGCTTGTCTGATGCTGGGGTCCTGATCTGGTCAGCAGGATCACAGGAGAGGAGCAAGAAGACAGATCCCTTGCCTTCCCCACCGACCCCCCCTCCCCCACCAGCCTCCTCCACTCTCCACTCGTTCTCCAAGGTTGGTTGGTGGTTACTGGGTCCCCTGCCGACCCGCCACCGGGCGGCCCCAAGGGCTTCTTGTCCTTCATCTGCAGCTACTCTGCCCCTGCAGAAGGGGGATGCCGGGTGAGAGCGTCGAACAGACACCAGGAGCCTTGCCAAACGCTACAGCACTGCACAGCCTGCACTCACTGTGTGACTCCACCCAAACAGGAAGGAACAAAAGGAGAAACAGCACTTCCCCCTGTACTGGGAACTCCCATGAACAGAATGGGGAACCAAACATCCCCCGCCGGGAATCCCATAAACAGAATGAAGAACACAGGGTTTGCCTGTACTGGGGAACCCCCTAGGCGAAAGGAGAACACACGTTCCCCTGTACTGGGAACTCCATAAGCGAAAGGAAACACAGTGCTCCCCCGTACCGGGAACTCCCATAGAACAGAATGGGAACACGGCCTCCCCTGTACTGGGGAACTCCCTAGAGCAGAACGGAGAAACACAGCGCTCCCCTTTTGGGAACTTCATAGAACAGAATAGAAAACAGCGTCCCCTTACCGGGAAATCCCTAGAACAGAATGGAAAAACAGGCTCCCCTTACTGGGAAATCCCCTAAAAAAAATGGGAAAAAACAGCGCTCCCCGACGGGGGCTCCCTAAACAGAATGGAGAAAAAACAGCGCTCCCCTGACTGGGAATCCCAAGAAAAAATGGAGAACACAGCGCTCCCCCCTTTCTGGGGAAATCCCCTAGAAAAAAAAAAGCCCCGCGTTCGCCTGTACTGGGAACTCCCATAGACAGAATGGAGAGTCGTATTAAACCCGTCCGATCTCCATTCTGAGACAACCCGTTAGGCCCCCGAACTCACGTCCCGGGGGGTGGGGTCGTACCCGGGGTGTGGATCCCGGGAAGCCGAACTCCACTCCTCAATTTCCCAAACCCCGACTCCTGACTCTCTCATACACGGGCATGTTTTAAATAATAAATTACTGTATTTAAAAGGTAACATCAGGGGTGTTTTTCACCTTATTACCCAAAACAAGCTATTTAGTTAGAACAACACTGACAAGCAAAGGTAACCAAAGTTTTGATCTTTTGAACACGGGGGTTTGGAGTTGAATAAAAAGCTGTATTTGTATCCAAGCCAGTCGCACCAACATTGGGAAGTGTAGAAGAGAGGGGGAGAAATTTTTTGGTCAAGAATGTAATCTATTCGAGCCAAAAGGGATTCAGCGGGCGAAAACCAAAAGGGTGGATTTCCCAAAAACTAAAAAAAATAAAAACAACATTTTGATTTTTTGGGAGCAAAACATAATAAGCAGAGAAAAATAACTTGCAAGCAAATTTTTTTATGGAAGGTAAGATGATGATATAAAATTACAGTAGTCATGTACAAAGCTTATGGAGGGTAGATATGGGCCTGAAGTCACAAGTTCAAAACATTTGTTACCCTTTTTTGTTTGTCAGTGTAAAATATATTTATTGGAACACTTTGAACAAAAAAATTGTAAATATGCAAAACACTCGGGAACATTTGTGGATCCTGAATTTGTTCTGAAAAATTTAATTCCCTCCATCAGACCTAACATACCTACATCTGTTTCCCATTATTTCTAGGCTAGAGAACGGCCTCTCTACACTAACTTGGTTGGGGGCAAAGCGGTGCCCAAAGGGGGGAAAAACATCTCTAACAATGTCAGGGTAAAAAGGAATTGCCCAGCCCAGTCAGTTTTGATGAATGGTTGATCATTTTTTGAAGCAGGAAAAAATTTTTTGGTTTTAAAATCGTTTGCTTTGGGGAAGGGAAAATCTTTTCCCCCTGGGGCAGCGCTTTGCCTCCCATGTCATCAATTACCTCCCATGTGAGGGGGCGAAGATATGGGAGCAGAGACTCCCGGGCCCAATTCCTCCTCCCTTTTTGCATCAAACTAACTGGACCAACTTATTTTATTTTGGGAGTCGGAGTCGGGCCATTTTTTTACGACTCCCACTCCTGCAAAAAAGGGACCGACCCGATCCCCGACTCCGACCCCACACCCTGGTCCCCCCTCTTAGACTTTGATTTTACATCCTTTGTACGCCACAAGTCCATTGGGAATACCACCTTAAGGCTCTTCTACACTGCACGAAAAAAGCCATTTTTTTCAGCGTTTTTCATTTCTAAAAAAACTGGAAAAACCCTGTAATCATCCCCATAGACTCATAGTAAGAACGCCCGCTGTCTCCCAAAACTCTATATGAAACGTCCCCTGTCTCCCATAGACCTAGTAAGAACGTCCCCTTGTCTCCCCTAGAATCTATAGTAAAACCTCCCGCTGTCCCCCATAATCCAAAAGTAAAACGCCCCTGTCCCCATAGATCTATAGTGAAACGTCCGCTGTCTCCCATAGACCTATAGTAAAACGTCCCCGCTGGGCTCCCCCAGACTCAAGTAAAACGTCCCGCTGTCTCCCAAAACCTATTTTAAGAAAAGTCCCGCTGTCTCCCATAGACTTATATAAGACGTCCCGCGTCCCTTTAGACATAAGTAAAACGTCCCGCTGTCTCCCATAACCATTGTAAACGTCCCCCTGTCTCCCCTAACTCTATAGTGAAACGTCCCCCCTGTCTCCCCTAACCTATAGTGAGAACTCCCGCTGTCCCCTAGACCCAAATTGAGAAACGCCCGCTTTCTCCCATAGATCTTAGTGAGAACGTCCCCTGTCTCCCATAACTCATATGAGAACCCCGCTGTCCCCAAGACCTAAAGGAAACGTCCCGCTGTCCCCATGACCTATAGTGAAACGCCCGCTGTCTCCCATAGACTCTATATAAACCCCCCGCTGTCTCCCTTTAGCTCTATAGTGAGAACTTTCCCGCGTCCCCCATGCCTTTTGAAAAAGAACGTCCCGCTGTCCCCAAGACCTTTTGTAAAACCCTCCCCTGTTTTAAGAGCTTTTTTTTTTCTGCCGTTTTTTTTCACTTCGAATTTGCAACATGCCTAAAAAACGCCAGACCCGGGCAAAAAATTTACAAAGGGATCTAGGAAAAAACCCGGACTTTTGGCGGTTTTCGCAGCTCTTTTGCCGCGATTTTCAATGAAAACCCCCCCGGGAGACCCAATCCCCCTATAGTGGGTGTAAACAAAGGTTATATCTGCTAAATTTTTTCATACAAGGGCTGATGTTCTTTTTTTTTACCTTTTGAATAAAAAAGTCATGCTTTGGGCGCAACGTTTTTTGCCCAAAATTTATATTTTTTTCCGCTAAAAAAAAAAGTTTTTTTTTTGGATTTTGGCGCAAAAAGTTTTTTAACGTTTTTGGGGACTAAAAAATTTTTTTACAGATTTTGCCCCAATAACGTTATTTTGCCACGACCCAAAAAAAATTTTTTTTTTTTTTTTTTTAAAAGGGTTTTGCCCCCAAAAACCTTTTTTTTTTTTTTTACATTTTTTCACAAAATAATTTTTTTTTCAGATTTTGGGGCTAATAAGTTATCTCACTTCTAAAGCCAAAAAAACGTTTTTTCCAGATTTTGGGGAAAATCCCTTTTTTTGGGACTAAAAATAATTTTTTTTTACAGATTTTGGCCTAATAAAGTTATCTCGTTTTTGACCTAAAAAAAACGTTTTTAAAGAATTTTGGCCAAAAATCCGTATTTTTTGGTTTTTGGGGCTAAAATCCGTACTTTACGATTTTGGCGCTAATAAAGTGATCAAGCTTTGTGACGCAAATAAATACAATTATACGGATTTCGGGCCGAGAATCATTTTTATTGACGGATTTGGGGCTAAGATCAATATCTTTAAAAATTTTGGCGCTAATAAACGATCTCCGCTTCTGACACTAAAAATATTTTTTATTACGGAATTTGGCGCAATAAATGCGTTTTTGGATATGCGCTAAATCCTTTTTCTTTACAGATTTTGATTCTAATAAAGTATCTTGCAGTAAGAAAGATTTAATGTTGGATTTTTGTGGATTTTGGTGCAAGAATCTGTGCAAAATTTTAATAAAGCATAATGCACGCAGCAGCACCCAAAGGACAATGTGCTCACAATGGCTACAGTGATCTAAAGGAAGTGACTGCATAACATGTTAACGTCACCTGTAGGGTGTAGTTTTACATCCAATGGCTTAATTTGTGCATCCATTAAAAAGCAGAGCAAAGAACGCTCCAAAAACCGCCAAAAACTGACGTTTTTTCAGTCTGCTTTTTGACAGGCAGTGGACGGAAAACTCCGATTCATGAACGTTTTTAGTAATTCGTTTTCAGGTTGTTTTTTGTCCACTGCAGGGGAGACAGAGCCTAAGTAAAAAACTGATACCTCCGTCCTCAATGCCTCCATCTCCTGGGATTTATGTTTACTTCCCGTCGGGCCATTCAGAGCGTTAGGGCATGTCCCCACGGCACGGGTTTGCAGCCGGTTTTTCAGACGGTTTGCGGTTTTAAAGACCGTCTGAAAAACCAGCCTCAAACGTGCACAACAGAGGCCTCATGAAAACCCATGAAGCCAATCAGTGGTTGCAGCTGTGACATTTGTACTATCAGGACCTGGCAGTAAACAGGAGACCGTGGACAAGGTGGGCAGCGGCGGTGCTGGAATGGAGGTGAGGACGGAAACATCAGGTTGTTTTTACTTTTTGCACCTGCATAAATTTATTCTAAAAAATCAGCATGGACGACATCTGTGCATCATGCTTCATACACAGCACTGCACTATGTAGCTGCTGATCAACAAATGCCCAGCTTTAGGTTACCCCATCTAGGTTGATCTCTGCTATGGCTAAAATGTTAACATTACCTCTTTTTTTTTTTTTTTTACACACCAGAAAAATAATGGACTCTGGAGAGCTGGATTTTTACCAGCACTCGAAGGTCTGCTCCAATACCTGCCGAAGCACCAAGATCGATGTGACGGGGAGCCGCGTGTCCCTCTGCAGCCAGGTGTCTACCGAGTACATTCCCATCACAACCACCTCCGAGAGTAAGTGCTGGGGCTTCGGGCTCGGGAGCTTTATGGGGTTACATGGTTTGTAAGGCTGAGAAAATAGACGTCCATCCAGTTCAGCCTATTATGCTACAGCTAGGGGTGTCAAACTCGTTTTCACCGGGGGCCGCATCAGCCTCACGGCGTACCTTAAAGGGCCGACATAATTTTAGAACTACTTGTACGGTAGATAAGTGGCTATAAAGCCCCCTGTAGATGACAGTTATATCTGCCCATGTAGCTAGATAGTGTAATTTTTGTGCCTCCTGTAGCCAGATAGTACATATAGCCCTCTGCAGCCAGTAATATGCCCATGATAGAAAGGGAAATGCCCCACATAACCCCCCGGTTAGTCAGGAGATGCCCTATATTTCCCCCCCCCCCCCCCAGGTAGCCATGTAGATGCCCTATATAGTCCGCCAGTAGCCAGACGATGCCCATAGTCCCCAGTATCCAGGCAGATGCCCCCATATCCCCAGTAGCCGCAGATGCCCCATGGTCCCCAGTCGCCAGTGCAGATGCCAACCATGGTTCCACAGTACCCAGGCAGATGCCCCAGTAGCCAGGCAGATGCCCCATGGTCCCAGTAAGCCACGCAAGATGCCCCAGTAGCCACACAGATGCCCATAGTCCCCAGTACCAGGCAGATGCCCCATTAGCCACACAGAGGCCCCATGGTCCCAGTAGCCAGGCAGATGCCCCAGTAGCCCCTCATAGCCAGGCAGATGCCCCAGTAGCCAGCAATGCCCAGTATCCCCTCAGTAGCCAGGCAGATGCGCCAGTAAGCCAGGCAAAGCCCCAGTAGCCCCCTCAGTAGCCAGGCAGATCCCCAGTAGCCATGCAGATCCCCAGTAGCCCCCCCAGTAAGCCAAGGCAGATGCCCAGTAGCCCCCCCGGTAGCCAGGCATATACCACCAAAGCTTATAAAATTAAAAACAGCAACTTACCTCGTGTCCGTGCAGCGGGCTCCGACCTCTTTGGGAGCTGTGTACTTGTAAGCAGCGTGACGTCACGTCCGCTTACGCCCGCGACGCAGCTCCCAGAGATCTCCTCGGCGGCAGAGACCCAGCGTCACTTGGGGCGGATCAAAGCGACCGCGTTCACGCCCCCCTGCGACGCCGTAGTAACAAGCGCTCACCCTCGACGTGTCTACATACAAAGGGGAGAAGGTGGGAGGGAAACGATCCCTCCTGCCTTCTTCCCTGAACTCGACTGATTCTGCGCGGCTGTGTGTAAAACAGGCTGTCAGGAGTCAGGGAGATCGCGGGCCGGATGTGGCCCGCGTGCCTTGTGTTTGACACCTGTGTGCTACAGTGTTGATCCAGAGGAAGGCAAAACCCCCCATGAGGTAGAAGCCAATTGTCCTCATCTGGCAATCAGAATAAAGTCCCCTGGATCAGCCGACCCGTCTCCAGAATCCTGGTCACTTATAACTTGTTCTATTATTAC
Organism: Phyllomedusa bahiana; assembly: GCA_025379985.1. Lineage (NCBI taxonomy): Eukaryota > Metazoa > Chordata > Amphibia > Anura > Hylidae > Phyllomedusa > Phyllomedusa bahiana. The sequence goes on along the minus strand of JAODAL010018700.1, from coordinate 8,396 downwards.
ATCTAAGAAATGTATCCAGCACCCTTCTCCAGAATCCCGGTCACTATAACTTGTTTCAATTATTACATCTAGAAATGTTCCATACCCTTCTCCAGAAATCCCTGTCGACTATAACTTGTTTCTATTATTAACATCTAAAATGTGTCCCCAGACCCTTCTCCATAATCCTGGTCACTTATAACTTGTTCTATATTACATCTAGAATGTATCCAGACCCTTCTCATAGTCCCGTCAATATAACTTGTTCAATAATTACATCTAAAATGTGGTCCAGACCCTTCTCCAGAATCCCGGTCACTATAACTTGTTCTATTATTACATGCTAGAAAAGTGTCCATCACCTTCTCCAGAATCCTGGTCACAATAAACTTGTCTAAATTACATCTAGAAAGTATCCAGACCTTCCTCTCAAATCCCGTCATTTACTATAACTTGTTTCTATTATTACATCTAGAAATTATCCAGAACCCTTCTCCAGAATCCCGGTCACTATAAACTTGTTCTATTATAACTATCTAGAAATGTATCCAGACCCTTCTCCAGAATCCTGGTCACTATTCCTTGTTCTATTATTACATCTATAAATGTGTCCAACCCTTCTCCAGAATCCCGGTCACTAAAACTGTTCTATTATTACATCTAGAAATAATCCAAAAGACCCTCACCAGAACTCCTGGTTCACTATAACTTGTTCTATTATTACCTCTAGAAATGTGTCCAGACCCTTCTCCAGAATCCCTGTCACTATAACCTTGTTTCTATTATAACATCATATATGTATCCCAGACCTTCTCCAGAATCCTGTGTCACTATACTGTTCTATTATTACAACTAAAATGTAACCAGACCCTTCTCCAGAATCTGTCACTATAACTTGTTCTATTTATTACATCTAAAATGTAACAAACCCTTCCAGAATCCCGTCACTATAATTGTTTATATTATTACATCTAGAAATGGTATCCAGACCCTTCACCAGAATCCTGTTCAACCAAACCTGTTATATTATTACATCTATAAATGACTCCAGACCCTTCTCCAAATCCCGTCACTATAACTTTTATTATTACATCTCGAAATGTATTCAGGACCCTTTTTGAACCCAGTTAGTGAATTCACCATGACAAGTTCCTCTGGCAGAGAGTTCCACAGTCTCACCGCTCTAACAGTAAAGAATCCTCTTCTATGTAGAAATCTTCTTTCCTCTAGATGTCAATGTACCCCCTTGTTCTGCATTCAGTCCTGGGTATAAGTAGATCATGAGGGAGATCTCCCTATTGATCCATTCCTTTGGCAGAGACCCCCATAATCTCACTGCTCTTACAGTAAAAAGTCTCCTTCTAAATCTATGTAGAAACCTTCTTTTGTCTACATGTAGAGGACGCCCCCTTGTCCTGGGTATAAATAAATCATAGGACTAATGATTCCTTTGGCAGAGACCCCCATAGTCTCACCGCTCTTACAGTGAAGAATCTTGCTATGTTTATGTAGAACACCTTCTTTCCTCTAGACATAGAGGACGCCCCCTTGATCTGGAATCAGTCCTGAGTATAAATAGATTACCAGAGAGTTCTCTATATTGAGCTCTCTTTTAGAGATCCCCACAGTCTCGTTGCTCTTACAGTAAAGAATCCCCTTCTAAGTTTTTTGTAAATCCTTATTTCCTCTAGATGAAGAGGACACTCAGTTGTTCTATATTCAGTTCTGGGTATAAATAGATCAGGAGGGAGATATTCAAATTGACCCCTTCCTCTGGCAGAGACCCCCACAGTCTCACTGCTCTTACAGTAAAGAATCCCTTTCTATGTCTAGGAGAAACATCTTATTCCTAGACGTAGAGGACGCCCCTTTTCCTGGGTATAAATAGATCTTGGGAGAGATCTTTTTATTGACCCCTTATATATTCTAACAGTCACCAACCAAGCGTCTATCTCTAAAGCTAAATCCCCCCCCCCCCTGTAACTCTCCTCCCTCCAATAGCCGGGATATTTGTTTTTTGTCACCGTGGAGCAGCAGATGCTCGGGTCGTGGGGGCAGATCTTGACCCACTGCATGAGGCTGACCGGTTTAGTTAATGATTATATTTTATTGTCACATAGTCTGTTTGCTGTAGCTCAGAAGGTAAAATATGTCTGTGCCATTGAAGCTGGAGAAGCCATTTTAGCTGTTGGCAAAACAGAGGGCGTCCCGAGGGCATCTAGACCTGTGTCATCGCACAATGCAGCCTCAGTATTGAGTTCAGTGTAGAAAGGCATAGGCCCGTGCCATTAGTAAAAGCTTAAAGGAACCTGTCACATAATATATGCCCCCTTGCTGAGGGCAGCTACAAGCTTAGGTGTCAACCTTGCAGTTTTTTCCAGCGCTGTGTCCCATATTCCTGTAAGATGCTGGACTTTAGAGCATTTACTCTCAAATCTTATTCAGCCAGGTGTTAGCCCCGCCCCTAAAGGCTACCCCGCCTCACTGACAGTTATTCTCAGTTTCTACCTATTCAAAGGAATAAACTATAAACAAAAATAGGACCGGCGCAAAGAAATCCTCGTGCGTGGCAACGTAGGATAAAGAATATATTTATTCCAATAAAAACAATAAATACGTAATGCGTTTCGTGCTAAAAAGGCACTTCCTCATAATGCTGTAATGTTGCATGTTACTATGTAACATACAGCATCTGATGAAGTGCATTTTACACGAAACGCTTTATGCTATTTTTTTTAATGGAATAAATATATTCTTTATCCTACTATCCACTGCACGAGGATTTATTTGCCCGGTCTCAATTTTTTTGTTTATAGTTTTATTATCGTCCCCCCGAGGTCTTCCAATACCAGGGTCCTGGACTACGTGGCTGCCTGTCCTTTGGGCTTATTAAAGCCAAAAAGGTTTTTATGAGCGTTGTGCCTCTACAATACAAGCACAACGTCCATCAGGTGAGCACCTGTATGTTTTACTTTTATTGAATTTCCTGAACGGTACTTTCACCAAAAAGAGCGCCTCTCCTTTTTTCATTTTCTCTAATATTCACAGAATAATAGGTTTATCAGTTGAGGTGGGGGCGGGGCTATCCTCAGGTTGGGGCGGTGTTAGAAAAAAAAAGACACACTGAAGGCTCGTTCGAATGACTCATCTGGCTGAAAACTGCAGATTTTGAGCATAAAAACACGAAACTCCATCATCTTACAGAATAAGAGACCAGCCTGGAAACAGCAGTCCTACACTGGCCTGTGCTGCCCTCAGCAAGGGGGGCATAACCTATGTGACAGGTTCTCTTTAAATCCTCTACTTTAAAGGCTGTTGCCCTCTCACACTTTGATGGCAAATCCATAGGAACGGGCCTCAAAGTGTCATCTCCTAATGGAGAGTCAGGCAGGCTTGTACACGAATCTCCATTCAGTTTTTTCTATGGATATTCCCGTACAGGAGTGCTGTGTTCTCACATTCTTGTTCTATGGGAGTTTTCCCAGTACAGGTTAGAACTGGTGTTCCCTTTCTGTTCCTATGGGAGTTCCTGGCAAGGAGTTGCTGTGTCTCCTATCAGTTCTAGGGGAGTTACCAGTACAGGGGAGCGGTGTGTTCTCCATTCTGTTCTACGGGAGTTACCAGTACATGGGAACGGTGTGTTCTCCATTCTGTTTCTATGGTAGAGTCCCCAGGTACAGGGGAGCGCTGTGCTCCTCCATTCTGTTCTATTGGAGTTCCAGTACAGGTGAGCGCTGTGTTCTCCATCTGTTCTAGTGGGAGTTCCCAGTACAGGAGCACTGTGTTCTTCCATTCTGTTCTATGGGAGTTACCAGTATAAGGGGACGCTGTGTTCTCCATTTCTGCTCTATGGAGGTAAACCATAAACGGGAGTGCTGTGTTCTCTATTCTGATCTATGGGAGATCCCAGTACAGGTCAGCGCTGTGTTCTCTATTCAGATCTATGGGAGTTCCCAGTACAGGGGAGCGCTGTGTTCACTATTCTGAACAATGGGAAGTTCCAGTACAGGGAAGCCGCTGTGTTCTCACTTCTGTTCTATGGGAGTTCCTTGTACAGAGCGCTGTGTTTTCTCCATTCTGTTCTTGGGGAGTACAGGGAGCGTGTTGTTCTCCATTCTTTCTAATGGGAGTTCCCAGTACAGGTGAGCGTGTTGGTTCTCCATTCTGGTCTTTGGGAGTTTCCCCAGTACAGGGGAGCGCCTGTGTTCTCCACTCGTTCTATGGCAAATCCAGTACAGGGGAGCGCTGTGTTCTCCATTCTTGTTTTATTGGCAATTCCCAGTACAGGGGAGCGCTGAGTTCTCCATTCTGTTCTATGGGAGTTCCCAGTACAAGGGGAGCGCTGTGTTCTCCAATTCTGTCAATGATGAAGTTCCCATACAGGGGAGCGCTGTGTTCTCTCCATTCTGCCCTATGAGTTCCCAGTACAGGGGAGCGCTGTGGTTCTCACCATCTGCTCTATGGGATTTCCCAGTACAGGGGACGCTGTGTTCTCTCCATTCTGTCTCTATGGATTCCCAGTACAGTGAGCGCTGTGTTCTCTTCCATTCAGCTCTACTGGGCAGTTCCCAGTTACAGGGGAGCGCTGTGTTCTCTCCATTCTGTTTTCTATGGGAGTCTCCAAGTACAGGGAGCGCGTGTTCTCTCCATTCGTTCTATTGGAGTTCCAGTACAGGGAGCGCTGTGTTTCCATTCTATTCTATGGGAGACCCATACAGGTAGCGCTGTTGTTCTCTCCATTCTTCTCTATGGATCCCAGTACAGGGGAGCACTGTTTTTCTCTCCATTCTTCCTCTATGGGAGTTCCCAGTACAGGGAGCGCTGTGTTCTCTCCATTCTGCTCTATGGGAGTTCCCAGTACAGGGGAGCGCTGTGTTCTCTCCATTCTGCTATGAGAGTTCCCGGTACAGGGAGTATTCCTCAGTATTCCACCGGATGTACAGGGCCGACGGCAAATCCGAAAACCGACCGCGGCTTTTGCGTACAACCGCGGTCCAGTAATGTCAACAGTCCATGGGATTTTGGACGCCATTTTGACATCTGCTGTGTAGGGATCCTTTATCCTTAGGGATAAAGCTACATTACAGTGGTGACCCCTCCACATGCATCACTGGCCTCTTTTTAAGGGTGATTGTACAATTTAAAGTTATTTTTGTCTTTTCATTATTGTAGATTTTACAGTGAATGGGAACCCGACAACCATCACTATTGAAACCTGTGACAGTTCAGGAGAGTGGGGCACCACCGTGGAGGTAAGGGGGCGAAACCAAAAAAACGGACTCGGGGCCCGGCGGGAAAAGGGCTGCAGGATTATGGTTCCCCTAAAGGGTCCCGGGTTTTGGACTGTCAAGCTTTTCTCCCCTCTGTATTTGCGAACTGCAATGCGAGTTCCAGACGGACTCCAAATCCAAGATGCCCCCTGCTTGCCAAGCACTGGGTGCATCCTCTGGGGAAAGTCCTTCTGTTTCTGGACCTTGTTAAAATCTTTTCGCCTTTCCCCCAACTCTTGAGGCCCATGTAACTGGGTTTGTTTAAAATTTTTGTTCTGAAGGTAGATCCACCCAAGCCGAGCAGGAAAAAGGGGGACCTAAGCGTAGACCCCCCAAGCCTGACGAAGGGGGAGCCTAAAGCTGTATCCCCCACACCCGAGGGGAAGGGGGAGCCTGAAGCGTAACCGCCCACGCCTAAAAGGGGAAATTGGAGCCTGAAGCTGTAGACCGCCCACAGCCTGAAAGGAAGGGGAGCCTGAACTGTGGGACCCACCCACAGCTGAGCGGGAAGTGGGAGCCTGAACTTAGACCCCCCACACCAGCAGGAATGGGAGCCTGAAGCTGTAGAACCCCCACCACTAAACAGGAAGTGGACCCTGAAGCTGTAGAAAGCCCCCAGCCTGAAAGAAGTGGGGCCTAAAAAACTGTAGAACCCCACACCCTGAGCAGAAGTGGGACCCTGAACTGTAAAAGCCTACAGCCGGGCAGAAGGGGACCTAAGCGTAGAATGCCACGCCTGAGCAGGAAGGGGGACCCTGGCTGTAAAGCCTACGCCTGACGGGAAGTGGGACCCTGAAGCGTAGACCCCCAAGCCGAGCGGGAAGTGGAGCCTAAAGTGTAATCCACCCACGCCACGGAATGGGAGCCGAACTGTAAAACCACCACACCTGAGCGGGAAGTGGGGCCAACTGTAGTTTCCCCCCACGCCTGAAGGAAGTGGGGCCTGAAGCTGAAAATCCCACCCAAGCCGAGCAGGAAGGGGAGCCGAAGCCTGTAAACTGCCTACAGCCTGGCAGGAAGTGGGAGCCGAAGCTGTAAAAACTTCTTTTTTGGGCGAAGACATTAGTCGGGCCAGTTTTTTTAATTTTTCCCAGATTCCGGGGCGTACTCTGACAAACATTGTGTTGACTATCGCAAAGGGCCCAAAGGGGGATTGACATTTAAAAGGGGGGCCCGGGTAAAATCCCAAAAACGGAAGGGGGAGCCTGAAGCTTAAAACCCGCCACACCTACAGGAAAGGGGGCCGAAGCAAAAACCCCCCACACCCTGAGGGGAAGGGGGAGCCTGAAGCGTAGATCCACCCACACTGAGGGAAGTGGGGCCTGAAGCTGAAATTTCCCCCCAACCTAAACAGGAAGTGGGACCTGAAGCGAGATCCACCCACAGCCAGAGGAAGGGGGAGCCGAACTTAAACCGCCACGGGGTGGGGGGAAAGGATGGTTGGGAGCCTGAAGCTGTAAAACCCGCCCAAACCCCCTGAGCAGAAGGGGGACCCTAAGCTAACCACCCACGCCGGGTAGGAAGTGGGACCTGAAGTTTAGATCCACCCAGACCCGAGCGGGAAGTGGGAGCCTTAACGTGAACCCCCCCCAAGCCTCCCACAGGTAAACCAAGTGCGGGCTCTGGACAGCATGGTGATAACGCCCCTTTTACCATGACCCTTTTCTTCTTTAGATGACACGCTGGGGTTCTGGCAGGGTTTGCGGGATGCGGGGCTGCTGGGGGAAGTCATCCAGAAGTTTCACCAGGAGCTGCTGGATACCATGAAAGGCCTAAAAACCCCGATGAGACGCCCCCAATCCAACTAAAAGGGTGGGTTTTACTAAGTTTCACATTATCATTTTCCCTTTATATACCGGGAAAAAAAATGTTCATATCCCAGGAAAACCACACTCTGCGGTGGAGAAATTGTTCGCTCCATTGATGCAGCACATATTAGGGTGAACACACGGGGTGGATTTGCTGCATATTTGTCACGTGTAAAATCCACATAGGATTACAATGGCCGCCATGTGCATAGAATCTTACAAATGGCAGGAACCTTCCACACAGACATTGACCTGTAGTGCGGTATTTAAAGGGATTGTCCATGAAAAATACATATTATATTGCATTGGGGCCAGGTTGGTCCAAAACATAAGCCTAATACCTAACTAGGCGACCCCCACCACTGCCGTTCCAGTGCTCCCTAGAATCCGCTCCTCTTCACTTCCGAGTTCTTATCCCAACACAATGTAGAGATTTACGCTCTGTGGTTTCGGAAGAAGAACCCGAAGTCGAGAGGAGCGGATCCTAGGGAGATTTGGAGCGGCAGTAACGGGGGCAGCAGGTTTTATTTTGTGGATCCCACTAGACCCAATGCAACCTGCTGCTTACCTAGCTGCCCCCGTCACTGCCGCTCCAAATCTCCCTAGGATCCGCTCCTCTCGACTTTCGGGTTCTTCTTCCGAAACCACAGAGCGTAAATCTCTACATTGTGTTGGGATAAGAACTCGGAAGTGAAGAGGAGCGGATTCTAGGGAGCACTGGAACGGCAGTGGTGGGGGACGCCTAGTTAGGTATTAGGCTTATGTTTTGGACCAACCTGGCCCCAATGCAATATAATATGTATTTTTCATGGACAATCCCTTTAAATACCCGCACTGCAGGTGTCTGTGTGTCTGTGTGTGTGTGTCTCTGTCTGACTACTGGACAACCCCTCAATCCGCAGTACCAACATCATATTGAATGGGGTAAAATCCGCACAGTGTGTTGCAGATTTACTTGTGGATTTTATGCAAGAAAAAAAATTCAGTTGCAAATCCAAAGTACATTTAAGGATGAAGCATTATCCGTACATCTCTTTCCACAGGATCTGACAACAGTCTAATGTCTATGAGGAAATCTGACAGGGATCAGCTTTTAGCCCTGTCCAATGCCATCACAGACACTGCTGATCTGCGGCAGATGTGATTGATGGAAGATCCAACCAATTATCAGGAACAGCTTACCTGTAAAACCTCTGTACTAGTGCAGAGTGATCTATAGCGCCTCTCTACAGTACAGTGCGGTACTACATGTCCTGTACTGCTCTTACATGTACTAGTGAGGTGCATGCAGTGATTGGAGTCTAAGCGCCTCCTACATACAGTGCAGTGCAAAATTTTT